>DWJZ01009599.1:0-10618 GCA_018249125.1 Asbolis capucinus
ATATATTTTCCTAGTGTGCACAATGTGCAATAGTGTGCTATTGTAGCATTAGCATTTTAACTAAAAAGCATTCATCACCATAATATAATATACATGTCATAAAGCATTGCACCACTAACTAAAACGACTAAACCTGATCTGTAACACGAGCGGAGAGGCGTTAAATGAAGAGAGTGAACAACACGCATTTCAAGAGGCTAATTTTGAGACTATTGGCTTCAAACTGTCAAAGTATCTAACAGATAACAAATAGGTGTACTTAGACAAGGGTGGAGCTCGAGTGCAGCGTGAGATTGGTTCCATGACGCGGCAGTCGGCGGCCGGCAGCCGGCGGACGAGGAACACTCCACACTGATTTGTGGGACGTTTTTATTGCGACGTAAATTTTACAAGCGCGTCCTGTCTCCCTCCAATACGATAAGTTCTCCAACTGCCTTTTAACTACAAATTTGGATAGATTGATCGAGCTGCTCCTTGCCAACTTTGGACGAATGGGTTCCGTATTATTTGCACTAACGTTTTAATGGCACTGACAACGTACAACTGAGGCCACGTCATAGTTATTGATAACATACAGAAGTCAGAAAGAAGAACTGTCTTTCTTATGGAAGCCGATTAGTCTTTCAAGGTTCAGCTGGAAACAAGACGTGCCACTGACTTAGTTGTTCGAGCGAGAAGGCGGTAGCTAGAGGGAGAGAGAGAGCACAAATTTTACATTTGTAATTCTTACTACAATTATAAAATCAGTTCTTATGTAAACACTAGTCTCTGCACGCATCTATACCCACGTTATGTGTCAATACAAAAGTAGATTGTATTATTCCAGCAGTGCCAAGTTTCATATTAATCCGGTTAACTCGCACACCATCTCAGGGGTAGCTACAACCGGGATAAAACCTATTTTAAATTTATTTCCTAGATGTGATCTATTCCTGTGACAAATTTCATCTAAATCCGTTCCAACGGTAATCACGTAAAGTAGTGACAAGCATCCAAACATACTTTATATTTATAATATTAGTAAAATAAAATTCAATGTTCTATTTACAAAATAGTTTGGAATCTAAACAACGATAAGAGGAATGACAAATTAGAATCTATATAAAACTTTAATCTAGTACATTTCATGTAATCACTTAAAGAGGCCTGGACGGTTAAAGCAGAACACACAGAAAATATATATTTGTGTGTAGGAGATGTTTGATTTATTACGTGATCAAACCGAGTAAACAATTCGCTGGAGCGAGTTCGGTGTCTCGATCGTGAGAATTCTTGTAAACTCCCTCCCTGTTAACCCTTACTGTAGTTAATTAAGATAACCGACTCGAATACTTCCACATTATTAAAGAGTTAGTAAATCCAAGCGAGTGTTATTCGAAACATTCATTTTCAAACGGGCAAACTTTATCCCTCAGTTGAGGAATGCTACTCAGAGCCCTTCCGTCTCTCGCCGTTCGCCAACTTTACTATTGTTAAGAAATAGTAGATGTACTCGTACTTACTTAAGTAATTGTTTGGCATCGTTGAGATGTTATAAATTCCTACTGAGACGGTAATACAATGATTAAGAGGTGAATTGGGCAAGTAAGTAAGGCTCGTTGAATATATGTAATTGACCAAAAATTATTCTGGTCAATAACAATAAATAAATAAATATCTTTGGACAACTCACACACGGCCATCTGAACCCTAACTAAGCGTTAGCTTGTATTATGGTCAGATATCTGATAAACATACACATATACTTTTAAATACATACTTAAATAGATATTTTTATTACACACCCAGACATATAGAACAAACATTCCTGTTCATCACAAAAAAGTTTGACCTGGATGGGAATCGAATCCACGAACTCCGGTGTAGTAGTCAGGTTAACTAACCACTAGACCAACCGGCCTGTCAAAGTTTAAGCAAGTGATATCGAAAACGAGTTGAGAATTCGTCATTATGTGGTAGCGGATAATTTTAAATTTTATTTAGATATAGCATAAAGAATGAATGTTGCAATATCCTTTAACAATTTCCAAAAGACTATTTTCAAATACACAACATGAGAGACAAAGTTATTTAAGTCGAGAAATGAATGAAACTTTTGTTTCATCCCAAGCCAAACAAATACAGAAAACGCAAGGGAAGTGATTAATGCAAATAGCGAAAACAAAACCGATCCCCGACACGAAAACTGTCTCAAAGTGAACGATTAAGCGAATCCTTGAAAGCCCCTCGAACGTCAGCATTATCGGCCGCGCATTGTTTGGCGGAAGACCACTCGCACTAATGTATGCACGATGGGGGAACAATTAAAAGTCCTCTCGTTTCCTCCTGAGGGGAGTCCCGTTCAGTATTCAGACTGCGTCGCGGTCGAGCTCTAAAGGGACCGACTCACTCTGCTGAATCGCTGCCGGCGTCTACTGACACTGCATCTTTATTACCGGGTGATTTTTTCTTTTCTTCTACAACAGGCGCACTTGTTTTTGTCTGTTTGTTAAGATGAAAATTAAATATTTTGTTGTAAACGTGTAATATAATATTTAAACAGTGTAGAAACAGAATCGTGCATGTTTTTTGATTTTATTATCTAGACATCCATAATTCTCTGGATCTTTTTAACAGATTCTTATTACAATATTCTTAATATTATGTTAAGATCTACTTACTCAACTCTTTATGTCCACATGTTAGCGTTGCAATTAACTAAATAGATGCCTTAAAATTTCTCTTGTTATTGCATTGGTGTAGAAACTAAGGCAAAAAAGTTGACTATGCCATTTACTGTCTTAAACGAAAGTAAAAGTTCCAGTAGATTGCGAGAGCGCCCTAACTCACCAACTTCTTCATTAAACGGCGTCATTAAGTTGCGAGTTGGAGTGCGTGCCTTCCGCCGCCGTCTCCCGCTTTCCGTGCCATTGTGATCCGTCGCCGCGAGATTGAGTTATGACGAGACACGTTCTGCTGTTATCGTGATTGGAGAAAAACTTTCTGTTATCTCGCCTTCTTCACCTTCTACCTTTACAACGGGAACTGATGGAGCTACTATTTTATCGTTAATAATAATCTGAACACGAGGTGATTATAAATCAGCAGATATTTGTGAGCGTTTTTAATTTCCAATATTTCTATGATACACTTTTTATGGAACTGTATGCACAGTAAATTTGCGTAACTTACGTCAAGTTAACAGTTACATTATTGAAGTTACGAAACTAATTAAATCGTTTGGGCTACAGTCTTACAACTTACTAACTTATTCCAATACAAAGCTTTAATTAATACACTAAAGGGCACCCACTAAGTAAAGGTTTCAAAGCCACCAAAGTTACAATATCAAGATCATTATAGTCTGCGTAATCAAGGAACTAATTAATATGTGAGATTTAATTATTACTTTCATTACAGAAACAGGTCTCTCGTGATAGGTACATGTTATCATTTTTCAAATCCATCTTTACTCTTGTAATATTGACCCGATCAGCGTTTAGTATTTTCTTTAAAGACCCCCCCTCACGATGAAATATTTAAGCAAAAAAAGTAGGCATAACTCAGGTAGAATTGACATATCTGGAATTGTTCCTCTTATAACAAATTCAAATTGTCATATTCAAATCATTTATTTCATGGAGATACTTTTAATACACTTATGAACGTCATTTTTTGGAATCCACCACCGTTTCGGGAAGGTGCTATAATAAAGAGGAAAGGAATAAGCTAGTAAAGAAATAATCTGTCAAAACCGTTAGCTGTGCTAGCCTAGTAACGTGACAGCGCCTTAACGGGATGTTACGCGGCGATAAACGAACATAAGGCTCTCCGGGTGCTTCATAGTGTTTCCAATAACGAGTAAGTATCAATAAACATATTAAATGTTTGCGGCAGTTGCGGCTCTGCGGCAATGCGACGATCGTTGTTAATACATTTGAAAAACATTTCATTATTTTGTCCCGGCACAGCGGCCGCTCCTTGTTTACTACCATTACTTAGAAGTTCCTGTATATTTATGAACACATTTGCGAGATTACGACAATAAAACATTTATTATCGGACAAGGATATAAATTAAAGTTCTTTGTTCAACTAAATCGAGTAATGCTTTAGGTTGCTGAGGGATCGTGTTTCTCGTGTATCTCTTCGTCGTGGATATTCTGCCAGTACGAACGTCGCACTTTGCGTCCTCTTTCATGACATGTACCACGAAGGACTGGAATAAGTTGACATCGTCAGTGTTTCCGTTCGATTACAATGTGTCTTCAAGTCAAGAGTGAATAGGCTATTACTAAATTAGTGCGCTTTACCATCAAAGACCACATCGCCGCTTACAGTGGTCAACACTAATTAATAGAAATTTAAAAAAAAAGCCAGCTAGTGCAATATTGATAGATACTATATTTACTATACTAAGTATTTAAGATGCCAGTGGTAGTTTTAATTTTTAGTTAATTTAAGTTTTAGTTAAGTTAATTAAGTTTTAGTTTATATTGTAGCTAAATTTCGGTCGAATACTTTCAGCTTGTGTTTGAAATGATCTGTTAACAACATCGATAGGCATTGCGACCAGGAAAATAATAGTTTCTCAAAGTTTATGTCAAAGTCACATGCAGTAACAGAAAATCTTTGGTTCCGAGTGCTTTGCGATTGGTTTCGAATCTGAACCCTTTCTAAACACGAAAGTTAGAGTTTAAGACCAGTCTAAGAAAAGCCTGTATTAATATGAGCTCAGCCGACTGCACGCGACTGGGGCGTCCTGAAATATCAGAGGCTGCTTCCATCCCGCGCCATTCCGAGGACCACCTGTGTTCGTCGTGCGTTTCGACTGCTAAATATGTCGATGGACTGGTTCCATGCCACTAAGCCATTGAGTAAGATAAGCTTGGCACTGCAAAAAGGTTATAGACAGGCCGGCGACGACGACCCTGTAAATCATTGTCTGGAACATTCAATGAGATGTGCTCCAGCACTGACGGGTTGCAGATATTTCCCCTGACCAGTAACACAAAGTACGCAATGAGGTGCATATTACGCCGATACTCTAATGTATTGTATCCTAACATTCCCAATACGACTAAACTAGGGTATTCATGAGGGTAATTAACGCAATATCCATTCGTTCGGAAATACAAGTATCATAAAAAAATCTTTTGGAGCTCTTCCATCATGAGCTTGTAATTAGCTTCATGTGGGCTTCAGATAACTGTATTACTTTCTAGTATGCTCCGTATAAAGCTGTTATATAACAGCTTTATTATAGCTATACTGCTCAGATACCGCGCTTGTCGCAACACAAACCCCAACGTCCTGTAGGCCTTAGTACGAAAGGATGCAACATAGTCATTGAAACGTAAATCAGCTCTAATCAGTACACCCAGGTCTTTGATTGTTGAGCGACGCTCAAGTCCCATATTACCCAGAGTGTAGCTGTAGGAGATGAGGATTTGTTTACGAGTGAGTGTCAAGACAGAGCACTTGCTTCCGTTGAACATAAGTGTTCTTCCTGCACCAGTCTAATACACTGTCAACGTCGTTCTGTAATAGTTGGCAATCCTTTTCATTTTTAATTTCCAAAAACAGTTTTAGGTTGTCTGCAAATAACAGACATTCAGCCGTACTAACTACACTAGGTAGGTCATTTATAAAAATAAAAAATTGCAAGGGCCCCAAATTTGAACCGTGACCGATTCCCGAAAATGGAAAATACGGCTCAGAAAAATTTTCACAGTACTGAACATACTGCCTCTGGTTCCGGAGGTAGCAGGTGAAAAACTTAAGCAATTTTGGAGAGAATCCGTCAGCCGCAAATTTTTGAAGAAGAATATCGTCGTCCACCGTATCAAACGCTTTTCGAAAATCGAAGTATGCTGTATCAACTTGAAAACCTTGATCGACCGCCTTCGTAAGTCCAAAAGGACAACAAGTTTGACGTGGAAGATTTCTTTTTCCTAAATCTATGCTGGGATTTTGTAAGATGGCATTCAAATTTTTCTTTGATTAATTGACAAAGTACAGATTCGTATAACCTATCAAATATAGATAACACGGCTATAGGTCTACATATAGTCATTAACATTCGACCCAGAATTACTCTTTAGAACAGGAGCTACACAAGTAAGTTTCCAGATTTCTGGATAGGTGCATTCAGAAAGACACACATAAAATATACATATATAGCAAAGGCTCCGCGAAAACAGAACTACAATCCTTAACAATGTACGGCGGCGTCAGGTCCCGCAGAACGTATCGGTTTATATTATAGCATTGTATTATTACAATAGGTGATACCCTAGTGGTTAAGAATTTGGCCTCCTATTCGGTAGGTCCGTGTTCGAATCTCAGGGCACGCACTTCTGATTTTTGGAAGTTGTGTGCGTTTTAAGCATTTAAATGTCGCTCGCTATAACGGCGAAGGAAAATATCGTGAGGAAACCTGCATGCCGGGGAGTTTGCAAAACTCAAAGGTGTGTGAAGTCTGCCAATCCGCACTTGGCCAGTGCGGTGGACTATGACCTTCTCATTCAGGGAAGAGACCTGTGCTCAATAGTGGGCCGTGATGGGTTGAGATCAATCATCAATCAATCATTCTTACAATGCTTAATTGATTATCTTAACAAGTACAGCGCGCATCACGTGTGCACTCCGTCCGACATCGTTGCGTTGTGCATAGTAACAGCGGGTAACGCTAAGTGCAACCTTTCTCGCCATCGTAATCTATCGAAAAAAAATAGGTAAATTAAACCAATTTTTTTTCTCATGTACCTTCGTAAATTATTTTATTTATCCTTTGTAATATTTATTATTGAGGAAATAAATATATTTTTCTTACATTATTATTCAAGCACATAAAGGAACAAAAAGTTCAACATTATTAAGTGATATTAGGTCGTTGTTACACAAAATGTATCAAAACAAGAAGCTTCGTCGTCAAACTGATTATGACGACAGAGTACGCGATCCTTCAGCCGCCGGAGATCACTTGTACTGCCACTGCCACATTAACCCGCGAACCGGTGGCAGCTGGCCACTAGCTGATTTAAGATTCACTCTATTTATTTAACAGTAAAATTAATATTTTTGTTAAACCCTAAGATTTATTGCAATTTCCTAAAATGCTTGATATAATTACTATGGTATTAATAATCTTAACTCCTAAACATTTCAGTAGCGGTAATATTAAATTTGGGTACCTACTAGTTACTATACTACCTACATACTGTACCTACTAGTTTATATTATACCGATATTTCGACACATGTAAATAATAAACAGAACTTGAGTACCTTTTTGCATTAATAAATTGGTCATAGTCTGCCTCTCTTGGCAATAACTGATCAAAAGTGATCGGAATAGTAAAGCAATAGGGGACGCGTTCGTCATCTGTTTAAGATCAATATTGCTAGTAACCGTTAGAGAAAAAATATATATAACACCTACATATCTTGAGATCTTTGGGCGCCATGGAATATATAAAGCACTGGATTTGCCACTAGCCGGTCTGCTGTGCATTGATCAGGTATTGATCGGACCCCTTTAACACGAGAAGAAGACCGTGCACAGACCAGCTCTTAACAGGTTCATATCTTGCGAACATTCTAAAAGCATCCGAGCAATGTTCCAGCGCGAATGTAGAAGCCGTCATAAAGCAATCGAATTTGCCGTTTGAGGGAAAATATGAAATGCGGCTCAAACAATGGCGCTCACAATAATATTGAGATAATTTATATCCCTCGAGATACTTTGCAAATTATTTTTATAACGTCACAACTCAACGAGGATGTATTATTATTTTCTTTTTGTGTATTGTAATGTAACTGGAACAGTTTGAGGTCACTGCGTGGTGGCTATCAGGGAATGGGTTTGTGCCAGCTGTTTATTGCGTTACGTTCATAAGAAGGAACGGTAGGAGAATACGGTAGGAGAGTACTGTGTTAGTGTGGAATTAGAGTTTCATATTCGTCTGTCTCCACGACAATCGATGTAACTGTGAACCTTCTAAGCTCGTCAGGACAGACCGATCTCATACCCTGATGGAACGAGGTAACTAAGGTTTTTTTATCTGCTGTTCCAAACGTCGGATATGGAAATATCCGACTTATATCTAAGTATAAATATCTCGCTCGGCGTATATTCTAACCGTGAATTAAAATTTCAAAAAGTTGTTGTTTAAAAAATTATTTTAAAACAAACTATAAAATAATTGGTTCTCATCGACGTTTATTCAGGTTACGACTTACGGAATTATTATTGCAAAAAATATATGAATGAACAACATTTGTTTTGATATTGTAATAGGCGAAACAAATGAGCTGCATGGTGGTAGGTTTTTGTGAAAGGATTAAGGTTAAGAGTCAAATTGCTTACTTAGATGATCTCCAGAGGTGGTGAGGTCGCGAAAGGACCAAATGATAAGCAATTTAACGCGGAACGGTGGTATCCACAAGTGTTTTATTGTTTTTACATAGGATAAGTTGATGCTTAACATCAATCCTACCTGATGAAATGTGGTGACGATGTCTAAGATGTTGGCCACACTAACTTAGTAAATGCCTACTGACTCTTCTTTTGAAGAATCCAACGTCATAATTTATTGGGAACACTGATGCTAGCAAGCTATGGAATAGCCAAATCTTTTGCGATACGCATTATGAAAGAGGAAGACCGCGTCGTTTGAGACAGCTGGATATTGCCAAAATAAGGATGGATACCTGCTGGACGCTAGGTTGTTCGATGGAAGAAGGGGGACGGAGGAATAGCGTCAAACAAGGCCGTTCCGTGTGTATTCGTTCTAGTTTGTGTATTCGTCTTGAAACTGAAGCAAAAGAGATTTCAGGTCGAAAAATCATTTATTCTTTTAATTCAATTACTTATTGGTTTTTATATGAAAACATTTACTTTATTATTTACATTAATAGTTTTGTTCTTGTCTCTTCTCCTATTTGATACACAAGCATAGGCACGCTACGGGTCCTCGCCGTCCGAGACGAGTTGTCGGTACAAACTGCGAACACGGTATAACGAGGTGAATTGGGCAGTTAGCGAGTTTCGTTCGAGTTCATTTCGTGTTCGTGTGAACTTATCGAATTAGGGCCGCTTCCAACTTTTACAATAAAGCGCCTTGTCTATTAACGACCGCCGCTTTGGCTTCTGTTTTACTCAAACTTTCTACTTCACATTCAATATCGACTTTATTTTGAACGTCGTTGAGTACAGAATTAAATGACGTGAGTAATGTTGCAGTGACAAGTTCCCTTCGGTTATAAGAAGATTGGTTTTTTACTGTAAGCCGTACTGCTTTCACAATAAGATTCAATATTGTATCGCTGTTTTTATTCTGCCTTTCGACATTAAATGCAAAGTTCCGTGCGTTTCAATTTGAGTTTTAACTTTGGGGGTTTAGGGTGTAAATTCCAATGGGATAGTTTTTAATAGGTAGAGCCAGACACCTCTGAACGGTTCCAGATATTGTGAAGAGTGTCATGATGGCTCTCCATTGAACTTCGCATTATTATAGGGAGTATTCCTTGTTTCGTTTAACGACACAATACTTCTTCAGACGATCGTAACAACTTACGATTGCTTTTGTCTGAGAATATTATCTTTCATTTTAACAAAATATGGTTTAGAATCGAACAGCACTCCAACGCGGTACATTTCACGTTTTCGCAAAAATGGACAATGCGTTTTATTGCCTCTAAAATATTTCATTTTTACAACTGCACCGCGGGGAAGTTAAAAAATGGTCTGTATCCATTTCTCATTATGAAAACGAGTTATGAAAATATTATCAGTAAAAGCCACACTTTACGGCCTAATAAATGTTGTCTGAATGTGATATGAAACTAAGCGATAAAATATGAAATTAACTGCTTATTAAATCCAGTTTTTACGATGATACAGATGCAAATTGAATGCCTCATACAATTGCAAACATAACAGGGCAAATGTTCCATAATATATGTATGTATTTATATGTGAACGTATATTTATTATACGTGCAAAAAGTATAAGGCGTTATTATTTACTGATCCTTTAATGTAAAGTGTCGATAATTTTCATAAATAGCTCTATATTCTGATGAATAACGAGCCAGCATGCCATGTAACCAGGCCCCTTCGTAGGATTGACTCTTGGCCGCAGCATCGCCTACATCGACATATAAACGCTGTTCTTAGGTTAGATGTGCTACTTGCGGTGTGAACTTTGTGCGGTGTATGAAGGTGTATAAATATTAATTAGTAAATGTCTCGACACAACTCACAGTCTCACACAGTGCCATCTCATGTACTCGTAAACTAAGCATTAGCTTGTATTATGGTTGTAGGCGACGTACTGTGTAGTAAATTTATTCTGTATTTCTCTATATGTTTATTCTGTATTTTTCTATATGTTTATTCTGTATTTTTCTATATGTGTATCAGTGTGCCGGGTCCACTAGAATGCTATAAACTTTATTGTAAAATCTTTAACTCTAACTTACATTTCGTATTTCCGTTGTATGCACATTTGATTTGCAACCTTATTCTCTATACAATAAGAGCTCATCCGAAGGAACCTATTTGTTCTACCTACATAATATTTTTATTCATTTCTTTCCATCTACCGCGTTCAGTCAGTCAGTCAATAATAATGCC
>DWJZ01009600.1:0-10618 GCA_018249125.1 Asbolis capucinus
TCGGCCATGACAGATGTATATTTGTTCTCGTGTTTTGTAGTTTTTCAGAGCTTGAATGGTGACAAAACAATATACGGGCCCCCTGATGGAAAGTGGTCATAGTCGCCTAAGGATATGAGCAACACATGGGGAGTCGCCAACGCCGGTCCTGAAGGAGAACTCTTTTTTGAAAAATTCCATGTCATTCAAATTCATTCCACAATTTATTGATAGAAGGCAAAAATTATCTAAAGAATAGGGCCAGAGAGGTTATGTTATTTGTAATGTGCATTCGTGTGTGAGTGTGCATTGTGTGCGTGTGTCTTCCTTACACGGTACGGGATAAGGAAATCAAAGCGCTTATTATATTGAAAGCAATTTATATTACTTATTTTTCACCCATTACACTAAACAATTTTTTTTATTATTACAATTTTTATTTTTTGTCGTTTTTTTAGAAGCTATTTTTTTTGTGAAATTAATAACAATTATGGATTATTGCAAATAATTAAATAAAGTAAATAATCATTAAAGTTAATATTTAATTAACTTACTCCGTAATTTACATATAATTTAGAATGAAGTTAGTTACTTTATGTATAAGCATAATATTAAAATTTACATAAGAGTATGTACTATACTTGCTATTATTTTTTTCTAGAAAATCGTTCATTATGTTGAGAAAGTAACAATGATTAGATATTTTGGGGAGTGAGGGTAAATACTCTTCTTTTGTTAGTGAGAACCAGTTTTTCCTTAATTAAAACTACAAATTCAACCCTACAATACCCCTTCAATACAATTTCTAGCCCTTTTCGCGAAAAAATGCAGTGATAGGCTCTAAAATGTAATTTATAAAATTACAAATAACTCCATGAACAAATAAATTTTGAATTTGAATATGGAAGTAACCGACAAACGAGTTGACGAATATGTTTATAATAGGTCACAGTCGTCAGTAGACATTAGATGTTTGCCAGTATGAGATTAGAGCCAGTATTTTAGGCCATCCTAATATAATCAAATTACTGGACCTATTTCGTATATCATTGTCTATGTGGCATAACTATTGACCAAGTTGTATGTGAACTGTTTAATTAAATATTGAGATTAAGACGCCAATTTTTTTGGGGTAATGGTGAACAGTCTTAACTCAGTGGTTCTTAACGGGTCTTAACCGTTAGGTTAGCAGACCATCTGTGAATCTTAGGGCCTGGGAAGTACTCGAAGTACACCGTGAAGTAAAAAATAAAATAAAATAGATATTTATTTATTTTTAATGTTAGGCTATGGTACAGTAAAATTTAATATTACTTTCTTTTAAACAGTTGGCGGTTCACTGGTCCACAAAAATGTTGTCAAATGTTACCTCATTGTTAAAAGGTTAAGAACCACTGCTTTAACTCATTAAAAGTCATCAGTAAGGCACAAGTCTCTCCTTATGTGAAGACCTAGAGTAAACTTATGCTACTTCAGAGCTGAGTGGAGCATGTGCTACCGTTGAAGAGGAGGGCAGAATGGAGGCAGCTTTTCCTTCGAGGGAATCCAAAAAACGTCCTATAGTTGTCTAAAAGTACAAATTTTACATATACCTCAGCATTAAATATAGAAAATACTAGCTTCTCAACTTCTGGTACCCATGAGTGAAGAGATTACTGCGTTACTTGTACATATGTTTTATGACTTAAAGCCAAAACATATTTTAAAGAGTAGGCACTATCTAATTTCCCCTAGCTTTGGCTACACAGGTGCGTTCAACAATAATTTACCTCATTCCCCTTCTAATTCTCAATTGCTTAATTCGGTTGCTTACTAATCAACCACTATACTATGAACTATGTATATATATATATATATAAAGAGCATCTGTTTAAAGTTGTTTTTGAGTCAAAAGTGAAATGTCTTTTACAAATGCATATTTTCATCTAAAGCTCCATCGCCAATTACCATCAGATGGGATCGTAGTCAAGCAGTAGCTTAATGAATACAAGAGAATAATATTACTGTTTTCTATAACAAAAAAATCAGTAAATTTAGGTACTTTAATGTATAGAATGTTGGGGTTTAAAGTACACTGCAACTCAAGGTGGAAATTATACCTTAGAACGGTTTCAATATATATTTAATAAGTTAGTTTTAATTTATTTCTATGACATTTGAAAAATTCTGACGAAACCAAACATAGACGCACCTACATAATTTTTGCTGACGTATATGAATGACTGCCTGGAAAAGGTGTTTTTAGAGTTTTAATACGGCATGGCAAAGGTATCATGTAGCAAAGGTGCATGTAGCTATCTATTTTATAGGTTTAATACCTATTTTATCCTTATATGGTACACGAATTACACTCAGTGAAATAGAAAGGAGTGGTTTGGTGGGTAAGGTTTGCATTCTAGTAAAAAAAAATTTGTATCCTGTTTGTGAAAATTGTTTTTAATTTTCGATGGGGTGACACCACTTGGGGTGCCACCCAAGCTTCGACACTGCTTATTCTATGTATAATATTTTTGAAAATATGTTTGTTCGATTAAACCATAGAGTAGTTTAAAACATCAGAGTACACTCCACTGCATTTAACACATATTCGGCACAGATAAAATGAAATATTTTATAAAAAAATAACTAAAATCATAAACAACAAAGAAAAAAATATCGTGCAGAATATCTGACATTATGATAAGGCTGGAAGCTAGGACAATGTCTATGGAAATTTAAAGGTTTTTCTTGTTTCAATATTCTTTTTTCATGTAATATTCGGTGTAAGGTGTATGAACAGTTGGTTCGCTTAAAATATATATTAAAGTCAATTTATTTACTTCTCATGCATTTTATTCAGTGCATTTGCATACACACGTTCGACACGAAATTTATGATTCCATCATAACTTTTATAATAAAATATAAATGAAAAAGTAACAATTGAAAAGGTTAGATAATGACAATTTTATAGTCAAGGAAAAATAAGCCAGGACTTTTTTCAGTGTTAAAGTTCCGCGTGTTGATTTGACGTACTCTTATTAACTGATAGGGTTTAAAACATTAATTACCCATTACTGAGCACGGGTTTCTCAGAACTGAGGAGGCCTAGAATACACCACGCTGCTTTAATATGGATTGGTAGATCTAGTGGCTACCATCGGAAGTTTTTATGCCATCCGAAGGCCACCGACATGACTTAAGCCGGTCGATTCCTGCGTTCAATAAGATCAGAATAAAATTGAACTTCCGAACTAGAATAGAATTTATCGATTTTAGAATAGATGCCAGTTAATGCATTTTATTTTCGATTTCGAACCCTAACGAGCATGCTTACTTAACTCAGCTTACCACAGACAATCACCCTCGGGCCATGAGACGAAACTGACGGAGGAATTGTAGAATTCGTTGACGCATGCGTGAAATGTATTGATTGGACCGGTTCCGATTTTGCTCCTCGCTTGCAGAATTTGTCGTTAGATACGATCTGAGACAAGTCATCTTGACCTTGGTAGGTTCCTGTTAATGTTTATAAAGGGATCTACCTAATACCACGTCCAACACGCGGCGTTGATTGTTTGTAATCAGTGAATCGATAAATGGCGGAATTAACTGTGTAATTAATGACGGAAATTTTTGTTCAATTAAACTTAGGAACTTTTACATATATATGTATATTATGAATCTGATTCTGTCATCGTTTTAGTTAATGATAACTAACTGTCTGTGCAAATGAAGTTATTATTGAAGTTAGATTTTTTTTCATAAATCACAAATTAATGATTTTAATATTTATCTGTGCGATTATCTCAGACTTGGCTGATCTAAATGCCATTTCCGCTGACCGCGATGTATGTATGTAACCTTTGATTAAAATATAGCATCTGTTTCATTAAAATAGTTTCATAAGTAAAAAATATGACATAAGCAAACTCTTCCACGGACCTTAGCTTTAACGAAGCGATGCGAAGACAGTTGTCTATATTTTTTGTGGTAGGCAACCGTTTTATATATTGTGGCGCTATTGGACGTCATGTGACGAGTCTCAGAATAACTGACCGTCGCGTCTAATTATAATACACCCTGTCTATCTACCGTACTTATATTTACAAATCTTTATGACGTCATCTTGATTACGTCATCGTGTCACTAGAATTGCCTGTTTTATTTTTTTTATTTCGTGTTTTTGATAATTTAAAAGTTGTATAAGTGCGTGTATGTGTCAGATAACCACTAATGATACTTTTTGTGGCAGCAATTATAATAATAATAGGAATAATAATCCCGGAATTACAACATTATACCCCAGCGTATATAGTAGAGTTTGTTTAGCATAGGGGAGATCTCCTGCCAGGCGAGGTGGTATTCCTGGGGAACAGCCGAGCTTCGACAGTAGGTAGTCGGAACTTGTATATATGCTAACGATTCAGGAAACTCCGATAGCGTGATTCAGGTTTTGATCGTGACGTCATCGTATGACGTAGTGTACGATGTCGCCACAGTTTGTATAAAAAAAGTCCCTGTACACACGGTGGGGACCAACTTCGGACGTATCATATTGTGCACCCAACGGTGGTATATACTTAGTGTACCACATTACGTTATATTAAAGTGTCTCGAAGGGCCTCTACGTATTGAATCTGTATCCCCACGCACGCCTTCAAAATGAACGAGAACACTAGGTACCATCTAGGACTCGTGAACGTTGTTGACGATATACATAAGAATTATAAAATAAACGTTATTATAAAAAACTATCAACATATAAAATAAAAGCACTGAGTGTACATACTTTTATTAAAAACCCGTACTATTCTTATTAATGCGAAAATATGTAGGTTTGTCTGTCTGTTATGAAATCACATCTAAACCATTGATATTTGAATGAAAATAGGTACAGAAATACACGAGAACTTTAGAAACAATAAATATTGCGAAGAAAGACCTGAAGGAATTGACAGGAAAGTTTGTGTGGAAGTTAGTTATTGTCGAATGTACTCGACTGTACTGTAAATCATTAAACGTTATATTTATAACTTTGATAAATAGTTAAATATTTGTTATAATGATTTTGAAATTACGAGCTGTGGGGGAATGAACTAGGGGGGACCTGTTCGTTGCGGTCGGAGACTATTTGTAGTCTATGAACTTCTATTACGTAACTGAACGTGTGAAAAAAATACCAAAAAAAAGCTATTAGCGCGAACGCTGCGGAAATTATTGACAATAGAGCAAAGTGATGTATTACAGTTTTATAGAGGACATTAATAAATAAATAAATAATTATAAATATCTTCGGATAACTCTCACCCGGCCATTTGACCACAAACAAAGCGCTAGCTTGTGCTATGGTGATCAGACAACTGTTAAACAAACATATATATTTTTTAATACATACTTATATAGATATTTACACCCAGACACACAGAACAAACATTCCTGCTCATCACAGACAAAAATTACCTGGGTGAGAATCGAACCCACGACATTCGATGTAGCAGTCAGATTCATTAACCACACACCAACCGAGCAGTATCAACATTTACAAATAAGTCCGCGACACCATTTGTCTGTTACAGTTGTCACAATAACTATCTTTTTTTGGGAACTAGTTCAAAGTGGATCGAGGACAGCTTCTAATCACCTAAATAATCTAGCTGACACAGTTGCTTTTAATATATATATATTTTTTTTAATAAATATCTTTGGACAACACACGCGGCCATCTGAACCCGAACTAAGCGTTAACTTGTGCTATGGTGATCAGACAACTGATAAATATACATATATACTTTTAAATACATTCCTAAATAGATATTTCTATTACACACCTACACACATAGAACAAAATTCCTGCTCATCACAGAAAAGTTTGACCTGCGTGGGAATCGAACCCACGACCTCCGATGTAGTAGTCAGGTTCACGAACTACTAGACCAACTGGCCTGTCAAGTGTTTTTATTGATCGATTGTGGGGAATCCTTCACTTAGCTTCATAAAAGCCGAGGACCAGGTATCGTAAATAGATAATATATTTACTAAACATGACGATAAATTATCTTCATTGGTCATTTTGTTTATTATTGTCTTGATTAAACTAATTCTACATTATTATACCATTTATACTAAAACTTGTCATGAACTGGCGATTTTGAAATGTCACAATTAATTTTCTGCTTCATTTTTTTTTCTTTTAATGACTATTTAATACTTTTTTCCGACAATTTTCTTTTACCCAGTAAAAGTGGCTGTCATGCCTCAAGTTGTCTCTGTATCCATTTTCATCATAATCCGTTCTGTGGTTTTGTAACAAAAACGGAATAGACGGACAAGCAGACAGTTAATTTCGCGTTTATATTATTACCAAGGATTTAAAAAAACTATTACTTACTTTGATTACGAAATGATTAAATGCGGTTTATTAATATTGCTGAGTCACAATAACTCACAGTTTTGTGTTCAGGCAGAATGAGCTTGCCAATTTTGTCCAATAATTTGATTGGTAATAGCTACGAATATTTATATGGCTGTATGTAGGAATTACGTTTGTAGAGGAACCTACACACTTCATGTATCATCCTGTAGCCTACTCATTTTACTTAATTAGTGTAGTTAATCTGTAAATATAGAAACGTATGAACGTTTGAACGTATGAAGCCCGGCGGCTTGTTTCAATTGTAGTCGAAAAAGTCAAGCAACAGCAAGCGCAGGTAGCAAGATGGGTGACCGCTAGTGGCAAAAATTTAATGAACCATTCATAATAACTGGAATTATACGTTTTTAATGTATTTTCTAGTTTAATAAGAACAACTGACAAATAACTACATAGTCCCATTAACGATGACTTAAATAAAAGGGCCCTGTCGCAGACCGATTCGTTTATTCGTTTTATTATTATTTTTGTAACATTAACTCGTTTTTACCCTTTATAGAAGCATCAAAAGCATTTTGGTAGGAGTAAAATAGACGACGAAAATTTGTAATAGTATAAGAATAAATTGTTTCCATTAATTTGAAACCTGAAATTCAGTTTTCTCTTTACAAGCCACAGATTAAATAACGTGGCGTATAAAAATAAAACAATCACTTATATTTGTTTGTCTCTCAGTTCTTCGATACGTCGGAGTCATGACCTGAAGCGGGGGAGCAGATAAGGTCGTTTGAAGGGCAGCTAGGACTTTTCAGGCGCCAAGTATCTCCTACTTTCACTTTTGTTATTCAACTTTCGTATTTTCATTTTAGTATACAGTTTATTCACCCTGTTCGCGGATGTTAGTCCATATCAGGGATACGCAAACTTCTTGACAGTCGGGCCAACCTGAGGGATGAAAAATTTATTACGGGCCACTAGTAATTCCTAGTTAATTACTTTCTGGACTTGTGTAATTAAAAAGTTCTAAAAGTATGGGCGTGCGGGCCACTTAAAATCCGTTCGCGGGCCACGTTATGGCAGCTTGGTTTATATTTAAGTATACTGGAAAAAGTATTGATAAGAGTATGTACAAGATTGCCAGGAACAATAAATATTTGACAACAATATAAGTTAGTACTTTAGAAGTGCTCATAACTTTGTATGTTAATATGTAAATGTATAGTGTAATTACACTTTGGGTTCCTTATACTTGAACAACCTTGTGAAAAAAAGTGTATTTGTTGAAATGAAATTAGGATTGAACGATGTTGTTTTAGATATAGAACGATTTATTTTAAAACAATCATATTTTTTATATATTATGAGTTAATGCTTGACTACCATCTGTACAATCCCACCTGTTAAAGGACGCTGTAGTCTATTTTAGGCCAATTTTTATTCGAAAATTGTTAAGAAAAAATAACTTGCAGAAATAATAAAATATTAAAAGAAAAACAGTTAGAAGTTTAGAAATTCTAACTGACCTCTTAATAAAGTCCTCTTCATCAGCTAATAAAATCCCAAAAGGTTTTATGAAAGCACGCTTCAAAGAAAAATTCTTAATAACGTATTTAAAGTGTTCCCATTGTTATAATTTACATCAGAAATTAGAGAGCGTTTGTAACTTGAGTACACCGGGGGAAGGGTGGTGAAAGATTTCAAGGTGAGGGTCGCTACCGCCCAGGTCAAGGAGATCCCTCCTAATTTTCAGCCAGTTCCCTCCGCTGGGGAAGATGTCCTCCCGTTTACAAACAGTACTCTGTGTATTTAAATTGAAAACTAAATTAAATACATTCAAACTGTTCAAACCAAATGGTAAAATTTAATCCCTTAGATTGCCGATCGGCAACCTTTTCTTATATCGGACCACAAATATTGATGCGAACCTTATTTCATGTAATAAAAATATTCACTAATGGTATAATATGTGGACTACATTTCATGTTATAAACAAATTTTGCATTAACCACTATAAATTGTGTCTCTCATTTTAATGAAAAGAGTACAAAATTAAGTAACTTAAACCGATCGAGGTAGTAATAGACATGATTTGATAATATGATTGATCTATTGGTCTCGTGGTTAGTGAACCTGACTGCTACACCAATAAGTCGTGGGTTTGATTCCCAACCAGGTCAAAGTTTACTGTGATGAGCAGGAATGTTTATTCTGTGTGTCTGGGTGTAACAAATGTCCATATAAGTATAGATTATATATATATTTATTATTATTATATATATATATATATATAATATAATATAACATAATATAATATATATATATAATCTATACTTATATGGAATGTTTATTCTGTGTGTCTGGGTGTAACAAATGTCCATATATATCTATCTTTATATATTTATCAGTTGTCTGATCACCGTAATACAAACTATAATGCTTAGTTTGGGATCAGACGGCCGTGTGTGAGTTGTCCTGAGATATTTATTTATTTATAAAATAAATCAAAAATGGATAAGCCGTCTTTAAATTTCCAACTGCTGATTTGTGGCGCGAAATAATGAAATCTGCCACTTTTCTACTATCCACGCTATCCAAATTTCGTTCCAGGAAAATACTCGCTTCGTTATGAATTTCTTCCTTTTGGTTTCCCTCGCGCGCCATTTCCACTTTTCCGGATATGCACCGAATTTTCCATCTGCGGTTCTCGGACTAGGTACGTCTCGAATTGAAAATGTTGCTATTTCAAATTTTTCAATTACGTGTCAAGGAAAGTGAATATGATGGAACGCAGGATAAAGTTTGTCGTCTTGTTTTCATTGTTGGTCGCAGCCACGTGACTTATGTAGAACGTACGTTACCAAGTTCTGTATGTTTTATGGCGTACAAAGGATTACACAATAAAACTAATGAAATGAAATGAGATGAGTTGAGATGAAATGAATTTTTTTTATTTTCGTCGTAGGAGCCCAAAGCTCACTTAGCGAAAGTCAAAATTTTACAATACAATACAAAGCTTCAAACCCCAGATACACCAGCAAGATACTTCAGGACGGGACACAGAAGAAGAATGGGAAAGAAGATAAACAGAGAAAAACAGAGGAGAGGTGGTAGTTTTAAACTAAAGAAGCGTGTTTTGTTTTACCTTCGATAAGTTAGAGCTTCACTACCATCCCACTTGATGGTAAGTCGCGATGAAGTTATCGATGATAAAGCTCACCAACTTAGTAGAAGCCTACTCTCTCTTGACTTGAATACATTTACATTGTAATCGAACGCGAACACCGACGCGGGCAACTTATTAACAAAGTTGAATTAACATTGATAATTATTCGGTTTCAGACTTTGTGTAACAACACCTCTGTGACTGTGTCGTGTCAGTTTCAACAATGATATACGAAACAAAAGTTTGTTTAACCACACAACAGACCAGTTGGTCAATTTCAACAATGATATACGAAACAAAAGTTTGTTTCGTATATCATTGTTGAAATTGACCAACTGGTCTGTTGTGTGGTTCGATCAAGGCTAAAGCATGAGTAACATCATGTCCTTAAACGACGCATACCGTCAGGTGGCCGCTATCAACCGTTAGCTCCATACTGGCTCCCGTGTAGCTCATATCATCTTACCCACAATCTATCTTTTATTTGACCGTCGACGTCTCTTCTTTCGAGCTATATTCATGTCCGTCTTCTTCTTCGTTTCCTTTTGCTTCATCACCAGGACATTCAGTTCTCTTTCATCTGGTCCGCTATTCCTGCGACTACTTTGAAAGACTCTTATAGATATTACAATTCCGCTCCACTCAAAGTATATTTTTATTTTCTCCCAGCAATGATCATTAGCATATTATTGCTTTTGTCCACAACGGTATAATTTTCCTCGGAGCACTACGTCTGTAAATTTATTCTCTTTATTGTAATACTGTTTGTTTGCACAAATGGTTCGTCCTACAGTTTTCCTCTGTGATATAGTTTTGAATGTGTAATGGACGACGTGTGAGTTTCCTTTTTAAAGGACAAAGAGAGAAGGAGAAAGAAAATAAACCTTATCGACGCTTAAAATAAAGAAGAAATTAAAAGAAGGCATAAATAGCTAAATTAAATAATTAAAGCCAACTAGACAATTAAACAAGAGGCAACTAGAAAAATAAAAATAAAGAATTAACGCCAAAAAACAGGAGACAACTAGAAAAATAAAAATATTAACGTCAAAAAACAGGAGACAACTAGAAAAATAAAAATATTAACGCCAAAAAACAGGAGACAACTAGAAAAATAAAAATATT
>DWJZ01009601.1:0-10618 GCA_018249125.1 Asbolis capucinus
CGAATTATATTCACTCTTCGTATCTAGTACTAGTTTCTACCTGTGACTTTGGGCTAACGCTAACATTAACCCACGACTTCGTTTCTGTCATACATGACTTTTGCGAAACTTTAACCGTTCACGCAGTGCACACAGCGGAAGCTCTCAATAAAAAAAAACCGATTTTGAAACATTCGTCATTGGTGCTCCTTTCCTATTGATTTTAGCATAATGATATATAGCCTTTAGCCTTCCTTGATAAATGGGCTATCTAACACTGATAGTTTTTTTTAATCGGATCAGTGGTTCCTTAGATTAGCGCATTCAAACAAACAAACACTCTTTAGCCTGTCAGCTCAATTGTTAGAGACGTCGGACGCCTACGGGTGACTTAAAAACTTCCGAAACTTGGGTTGGCCACTAACCCCACCACCAATCCACATTGGAGCAACGTGGTGGTCATCAATGGGTTGAAGTTTTTAACGAAGCCTAGAACAACGTGGTCTAGAAGAGCTAGCTATATCTAGGTCTAGCTATATCATAGCTAGATCTAGCTATATCATAGCTAGATCTAGCTATGGTCTAGGCTTCCTCAGTAACGAGGAGACAGAAGTGAATCACTTGCTTTAACGAAGGAAAACTTCGTGAGAAAACCTGTACACGTGAGAGTTTCTTATAAAGTTCTCGAAGGTGTGTGAACCAGATCTGCACAGACCAATCTGCAATGGGCCAGCGTGGTGGGTTATGACCTAGACCCCACACATTCAGAGAGGACCCGAGCCCAGCATTGGGACAATTATAAGTTGTAATAATGCCATGTAAAACAACAACATTTTCAACAACTGCTATACACAGATACTTCTAATATTATAAAATATATGACGAAAGTCTGTAAGCCTTGTTTCTAACTCCACCATGCTAAAACAGCTGAACGGTTCTGAAATAAATTTGCCACAGAAATAGATTATAGTTTGCAAATATATACGGACTACTTTTTATCAATACACCACGCGAGCGAAGCCGCGCACGGACCTTAGCTCAAAATAATGTCGTTGGCAAATTCACAACCTATTTGGTGTGTATGGCATTTAATTAAATTCAGTTGAACACCAAAAATCCGAAGCTTGCAGGTAAATAGTCCAGTCAATGAATGAAATTTGAAACTAAGTAGAAATTTGCTCGGGTCGGATAGATTGAAATATTTCAAATACATTACAAAGCAATTCTGAAATTAACCTGTTGTGTTGTACAACTTGCTACTAGATTAATTTGGATTACTACCGATCTATATATATACATATATATAACGGGATACGCTGACAAAATCGTACAGAAGCGTGTATTTTTTGGCCCGATATTGACGCTGTTCTATGTTTAAATGCTAGAAGCTGACAGCTGTCATATTGACAGCTATCAGTCGCCATATTGCATAATGTCAAACCACAAGATTCATCAATTGACGCAGCCCTTATGACAAGCTTGGCGCAAGTCTTCCATCAAGATCAGTGTAGTAGTTTCTGAGATTAGCGCCTTCAAGCAAACGAACTCTTCAGCTTTATAATATTAATAATGTACAAGATGATTCTGTAAATAATTTTATTCTAGCCTTTTTTCACATTTCAAAATAGCCTATGCTTTTTCTTACAAATTAGGTCTATTTCTATTCCAATTTATTTGAAAGGGAAATCCTCAAAAGATACCTGAACCCAGGGGTAACGGGTTATGTAGAATTTCTTCCTATAAACCCGAAACACCCACCTTAACCGCGCATATGGGCAAGCACCGGGAATTTCATATTAACCCACAATATAAGGTACTATAAAAGCGTAAAATAAGATCAAAATATCGCCTAAAAGTATCGTAACACATTCTCTCTTGACAGTATAATATTTCCCTCAAAACCCACGGGCACTGGCTAGTAAAATAATAAATTGGAACATTTTGTTATGCATCGACAGTTTTATCCCCGGTATAGCAGACGGAGCGGTAAAATCCGAAGATTATTGAAAAATGATCCACGTTCCACATCTCAAAATGGTTTCCGATTCCGAGATTTGAAATAAATCTCGAGGTAACATTTCAGTACAATCTTTTATTATAAACTTGAATATGTTTCCATTGTCACACTTCAGCGTCATAGTTATTTTGCAAGATAACTATGTATTACGTTATGCATTGCCTTGTATGACAGTGATAGCGTTTGATAGTTGGCCCCTCCAACGGGAAGTACTGGGTTCAAGTCCAAAAGTTACTTGCGTATCAGAAGTTGATTATCACTTACTACGGTACAGGAACACGCCGTGAGGGTACCGACACTCATGAGAATTCTCCATAAAGTTTTCAAGGGTGTGTGAGGTCCACCAATCCGCACTTGGCCAACGTGGTGGACTATGCCCTGTACTCCTCACAATGTGAACGTAAACCAAAGCCCAGCTGTGGGACAGTTATGGGATGCAATAAGGATGATGTCATTTGTAAAATTATCATTTATTCTGTTATAGTTTTAGTTACTTTTCTATTAAATACTTAAACTATACTTAAAAAAATATTTATCAAAATTTTATTTTACTTTGTAGTAACTAGAAACTGCCTTCACTTCGTTACCAGAAAAAAGTAGTTATTGTGTTATAATTGTAACAGTTAAACATATGGTTGCACGAACTTATTTTTAGATATCGAAGAATTTTTAGATATATGTCCTCTATAAAATTGTAGTACATCACTTTGCTCTATTGACAATAATTTCCACAACGAACACGAATAATATTTTTTTTATATTGTTTTTCACAGGTTGGGTTACATTATCGAAGTTTTCATAGGGACCCGTAATGTTTTTGAAAATATTTTATAGCCTACATCAGGGCTAATACCGGATTCTAATGGTGAAAGAATTTTTCAATTCAGCACAGCAGTTTCGTAACATATTCTGCTCAAACAAACAATCAAATATTTCCTCTTTATAATATAGTATAGTTATTTTACGTAACATCAATAACATCGACAATTTAGTTGACTTCAAACGATGAAATGTCCTTCCATTCGATCTTGACCTAGTAAACAACGTTTGCTCCCGATAACCAGCTTACCGCCGCATCAGTCTCCTTGACCTAGTGCTCTTACAAAATAAATGTTGCTAAATGTGTTCATACCGCAAATTGATGAGTACGTTAAAATTGATTACATTTACTGGTAACGTATTTATCCCTGAAAATATCGGATAAATCTCTAAGTATATTTTGTTGAAACTCACTAATAGCATTAGGTTTTATGTTGGTATTTTCAGAGGTCCTGAGTCCAAATCTCCAGTTTTCAAAGTTATCAGATGAGAAGAAGACATTTGCTATGGTGAAGGAAAATCGTGAGGACCTTGCACTCCTACGAATTCATTATAAAGTTCTTAAGGTTACGTGAATTCCAGTAATCCGCACTTGGCCAGCGTGGTGGACTATGGACTGCACCCCTCACCTTGTGATTTGATACCCAAGCCCAGTAGTGGGACAGTTGTGGGCTCAAATTATGATAATAATTTGTAGTAACGGCTTAAACAAAGGCCTTCCTAAGAGTGTTTGAGTTCGAGTCCTGTTTTGTTTTCAGATTTTGTACTAAGAAAGGATTTAAGTAACCATTAACGGGTCTGAGTGCGCCTGTAAAATTTAAAAAGTTATGTGCCTATTACAACTTATAAATCAATTGCGTCTGAGAAGGGACACATGAGGAATTTGCACTCCAAAGTGTATAATGATACATCCATTTGGCCAGCGTGATGGACCAGGGCGAAATCCTAGTACTTTACGAGTGTCCGTAAGCGTAGGCGTAACAAACATATCGACAAATGAATAAAAAGGACCAACAATTTTTTTTTTTTGGATTTTATTTCTTATTCAAAGCTCCAATAATACTTTCTCGTTCCTTTTCATATATCTTTCATGTACCAGAAAGCGACAAGTTAAGAGATTAATTACATACTAGAATTAGTTAATACAATTACATATTAGTTTAAGAGTTGCCATACTAACTTTAACTTATTATCCCACGGGATCAAAGCAGTTTTCCAGGATGTAAAGTATCCTATAACCATTGTCCTTACATAAGCCACAAACATGATAAGTTTCATCTAAATTAGTCCATTGGTTTTACAGCTGTCTGTTATCCTGTGGGATAGCTAAGCCATTTCTTGGGATAAAACATATCCTATAACCATCATCGGGTTTTAAACTATGACTATGCCGAGTTTCATCTAAAATTGGCCAGTCCAAACAGACAAAAAATCCAAAAAAATGTTTTGATCTCTATATCGATAACAAAATCAATGCAGGTATACATCACAATTTTCCCAAAACACGTAATATAAAGAATTGGCCTCGTTACAGTTTTATTATTATTATAGATGAACATGTACTGATATTTACCACGAATTTTCTAAATAAAATATTGATTCGGTGATAATATTTTTGCTTCTGAATACTATTATTCGTTGCCTACCTCGAAATATAGATACACAAATTGATATGAAAACACATGACATTTTATTTTTAAATAAGCCACATTACTTGTGTCGGCGGATGGATACAACCTGAGGTAATTTATAACCTATCTCCGGTGGGATAAGGCAAGCCTTATGGAAAAGCACAGCTTTTGAGATTCACAAACTTAAGGAAAAAAATATTGTCAATGAACCTATGTATATTATATATCTATGCGGTTTTAGACTGAAGATATTATCCTTACCGCCCTTGCGGAATTGGAATAAGTTACCTGCGTCGGTGTACCCACATAAGTACGATGTGGGAGTCTTCAAAAGAAGAGTGAATAGGCATTTACTAAGTTAGTGCGTTCAACATCTTAGACATCATCTTCCCTTTCCATCAGGTGGAATCGATATCAAGCAAATAAAGATTCAGCCTACTGAGCACGGGTCTCTACTCGGGTAAAGGGTTAGTGACCATAACTCTTGTCCGAATTTTTTATACCGCTCCAAGGCCTCAAACATGACTTAACCATGACTATCCACCGCTACCAAGGGGGATAGGCTTTACGTGCACACCAGCTCGGAGACGTTGATGAAATTTTTGCCACTAGAAGACATCCATCCTAGCGACCGCGCGCGCTTTGCTTAACTTTTTCAATCGCGTACAATCGCAACCGCCGGGCTATGAACGTATCATATGAGTACGTAGTGTTTATGAAATTTAACCTACATATATATATATATATACATATATATACATATATATACATATATATCTTTTTTTACAGATAATATACCTCGAATACTGATCATTATCGGTGAGTACAATAGTACGAATACGTAATGAGCTTGATGTATATTTGATAATATAAACGAGAGTAAATTTAATGTACAAGGAAAATCATTGGTAAGAATATATTCAGTACCTAATTGTGAAATGTAAATACAAATAAAAGCGAATCGGACGCGTGCACTAAGGGTTCCGTTATCTATAAAACAGCAAAAACTATTTACTTTAATGGAAGCCCCATTTAAATATTTGAGTTATTTTAATGTTATTATTTATTTTTAAAGTTGTACCTGCATTCTATGAATATTGCAAGTGTTAAAATATTTCCGTTATCAATGTCGAGAAAAAATATGTTTGATGTTTGAAAGCCCCCTTAAATATTTATTTTATTCTGTTTTTAGTTAGCTTTTATAACGGCAACATAGATACATAAGTTGTGAAAATTTCAACTGTCTTACTATTGCGGTTCATGAGATACAGCCTGGTGATAGATGGACAGACATATAGACAGACGGACAGCGGAATCCTAGTAGGAATAAGATCCCTTTCCGTACCAAACCCTAAAAACAAAAATAGATTGATTGAAATCGATTTTGATTGGACATAATTAAATAAAATCGTCTTCCAATGACAAATAATAAGATATTCTCTTATTCAAAATTGTCGAAGTCAGCTGAATATTCATTGTTATGAATGAACCTGCCTTCTCTTATCCTCTTTTTCTTCCCGTCCTTCAGTCTTTCTTCTTTTTTTCCTCTTCAAAAGGAATTCGATTTGTCTTAACGTCTGCTACTGTAACAACTGAAACTGATAGCGTTACGTTCTTCGAAGCACACACTCAAGAATTTGACCACTAGCGGTCAGTCACCTGTTAACCGATGGTACTTAACTTCGGTCGTCACTCAGTATCGACGCCATCCCGCATACGAACGATAGTCAAATTAGAAAAGGCTTTTTATTCTCTGCACGGATCCCTAAAAATAAAGCGAATTACAATGGGGACGAATAAGTAGAGAGAGAAAGAGAGAGACGAATGACATTGTAATAATTTTAAAACCACCTGCGTCTAAATTGATTCGAGAATACTCGCAGAATCATGTATCCTTACAGTTAAAAAAAATACAAATTATTTTATGACACAGACAACGGCGTTATATAATTACAAGTGATAGCTCATGGTTTAAAAATTGGTCACCAAGAAATAAGGTTCAAATCTCGTGCAACTCTAAGTTTACGTATCTGTTGTGTTACGTAAACAGAACAACTTAGTGGTTTGAACGGGATATCATGGGTTCAAATCCTACGTTCATTTGCTTATTGCTTGACTCAAAAAAACTGTCTGTCAATTTGGTATCATATGCTTGGTATAATTTATTTGACCTTTGTAATCTTCACTACCTTATATCTAATGCAGTTTTGCCAAAGACCTGCTCGTATGATAAATAAATATTTTAAGAGCTCAAACACGGCCACCTGACCTCAAACTAAGCATTACCTTGTACTATGATCACACCTAATAAACATACATATATATTTTTCAAATATACATACATATATATTTGAAATATATATATATATATATAAATATAGACCAAATATACATACATATATATTTTTCAAATATATATGTTCTTATATATTTATTCCCGCCTAAACATACAGTAAACATTCCTGTTCATCACAGAAAAGTTTTCCCTGGGTGGGAATCGAGCCGACGACCTAGACCAAATAATGTCTTCTAAGACAGAAAATCTGATATTCAAGCTGTTTCCTAGTGACCTGAAGCTAAATTTAGTAAGTAACCTAACTATTATTTAGCTCAAGCTGAAGAAAAATGAGATTTTGCGCGTTGAATTATGCCCAATATGTAACCACAGTACGACGCAAATGTTCCGACGGGCGATTATAAATCAGCGACAACAATAACGTTGATGTAGAGCAGTGGTTCTCAACTTGGCGCGCTCCATTTTTGACATGTTACTTAATTTTTTTGGGAATAGCTTTACTGAAGAAAGATTAGCTATTGATAGAAAACATACAAAGTTCTCAAAAGTATCTGAAGTTAATCAGTCCACGTTTGCAGTGCAAACCAAGACTGCCAACAAAGTACAAATGTTAAAAAAATACCATGGTGATTCTGCGGAAGCTTCTCGCCGCCTAATTCATTCCCAAGCTGCTCAACGTGATGTGTACAGGTGTTCTGCGGGACAAGCGATATTAGGAAACTTTTGAAAACTTTGCAAGATATCTATCGATATCTTTCTGCTGCGAAGCTAGAATAATTAATATCTGTTATAGAAAAGATTTTAGAATTGCACAAAATAATCCATAGTAATCTACGTAATCTGTCCTCACTTTCAACCCGGGAACTGAGGGTTACGTAAGGCACATTAGGGAATTCTGTGTTCTAGCAGAAATTCATTCGCAAGTCATCGCGGTCTGCTCCTAAGGACCTCTGACAGTCCGAAACTAGTCGAACGAACGCGACTATATCACGTGAGTTAGCCGTCTTACCAACAATCTATTCTAGCAGGGTTATTTGTTTATTATTTCTTTACTATCATTTAATTATTATTATTTATTTATAATTATTTATTTATTATATTTATTTATTATATTTTATTTATTATTATTTGTGATGTGATGAGCTCATAGTAAGGTTGAGAACTGCTGCCACGGCGACCTCCTCTCCTCCATTTGTGAGCGGCACCTGCGGCATCTGATCCTCTAACTTGTTAGTGACACGATACAAATTATACTTGAAATTTGAGGTCTTACATTTTCTCTTATATCCTACTAGGTTACACGGGCAACTTTCTCTGTGTGGTGTTATTAATGTCCGTGGGCGTCGGTGATTACTTACCATCAGGTGACATTCTGCTCGTTTGCCTGCTTATCACATAAAAAAACACCGGTACGGACGACACGCTTTACCTCGTCCTTTGTATAGCGTACCGCGAAGGATTGGAATAAATTGCCAGCGTCAGTAATTCCGTTCAAGTATAATGTAGGCGTCTTCAAGACAAGAGTTAATAAGCTTCTTAAGTTAGCGCGCTTCACCATCTAAGTCTACATCGCCACTTACTACCACTACTGGGCCAGAGCCCAGTATCTCAGGAGGAGATCAGAATCTCCTCTCGCAATTTGAGGGGTCTAGGTCATTGCCCACCACGCTGGCCATGCCCGGATTGGTAAACTACACACACCTTTATAATTTTTAACTGTATTATTAAAAGTAATTTCTAGCATTCTCTATGTCAAACTATTTAATTCGTTTTTAGAGAATATTTATTCTTTCTCAAGTTCTAGTGTACGTATGTCTGTGCTAATTATCATCAAATTCGGTTCAATGATTTAAAAGCGAAAATTTTATAATAATTTCCTTATCGTATCGTATTATGAGTCTAGTTTATTCTATCTTTAGATAAAAATCTTTAAAGCATGTGTAATGAGCACTGGAGCAGCGTGGCGGAGCATGCCCTAGACCTCAGTATGAAGAGAGGCCCGTGGCAGACAGTCGATATTCTATATGCCTTAAATATTAGATATAGCGGCGTACGTGGAATAGTAATATATATGGTACATCTACATCATAGTTTTCTCAAAGTCAACGTACCTAATAGTGTTGTAAGTAAATATAATGGAGCGTTCATAGTCCGGCAGCTTGTTTCGATGAAGTGAACGAGGAAGTTAAGCAAGGGCGTACGAGGTCGGTAGTAAAGTAGTGAGAAAAATTCATGAACACACTTTACAGAGCACATGTCCGTCAGCCCCGGTTGCTATCGGTAGCAATTGGTAAGCAAAGTTAGGGGCCGGTGGTATAAAATTACTGACATTAGAGTTGACCACTAACCACCAGTATGACCCATGCTAAGTACTGGGCCATCAATCGGTTTAGCTCATCGATGGATGGAAGTAACGATAACAGACGTATGACCTCTAAAATATAATTGGAATATCCAGCTCTATATTCCGCGGTCAGTATCGAATATCACGTGATAATTACGTTTACCTTGGAAGTTCTATTACGATATATGAATACCTATTGTATCAATCAAATTAAATCAAACCTTCCAATCAAATATTACTCCATCGAAATGTTACATTTTTAAGCCTGTATTTTTCAGAGGACGCCATTTTACTTTTTTTGATATGTTATATTCAAGTTGGTGAGGTCGCCCTTGTCCCTCGGCCGCCATCTTAGAAATTGTTTTTCGCGCTGTATCTCGTAAGCTAGCAATCCTAAAGAAAAATTATACGACATTATTTATAGCAAATTCAGTTATCTACGACTTTAATCTTATTATGCATTACCGTAAAATGGAATATAAAAAAGGAATATACAAAAATAACTGCTATTTTCAACGAACTTTCTTTTTGAATAACTTTTTTATAAAACGGAAACATCTAAACAACCAAACTTCAACTTTATTCGTATAATTTTTTATCGTAAAATGGAAAATAAAAAAGGAATATACAAAAATAACTTCTATATTCAACTAATTTTCTTTTGAATAACTTTTTTATATGAACGAAACCTCCTAAACAACTAAATAAAAGAGCAATTAAACATATAAATTCCACTGTCGTTCCAAGTACAAATTCAAATTCAAAAACGTTCTATTCCTTTAAATCTCAAAGGTAATCTCGGTCACATACAAATTTATGAATAAAATTTAAAATATTCAAACAATACTAAAAGTGAAATGAATGTCTCTCAAGCGACTTGAGTTATGTCCCATAATTATTCCTATTCAGGACAAAATGGAGAGCTTAGATTACGCAGCAGATTTTTAGAACTTAATGAAGTTTTATTTTCTTTTAATACAGAAAGAAACGAAACGATTTATAATCGCATTTTATGTTAATTGTATCAATTTTTATCTGTTATGAGCTGTTTATAATGAAGAAGAAAGAAATAAATAAACATTTGTTTCTACGCTAAACTTAATACATGTTATGAGAATAGAAAAAGACAACGACATAAAAAGCATTAGCGCCGAAAAAGGACAGCACTCAGATTGAAAGACACGCACGACCCACAACTACTGGTTTTCAGTGTGGTCCCTTTTTTCCAGCGTAGTTCGAACAAGTATTTACAAATAAAAAGACGCACAAACATACAAACGCACACTATTTCACATTTTTAATACTTAGTATGTATTATTTTATAAGTAATGGATCTTCGTCGCTTAAGTATGTCCAATTGTGGTATCACAGCGGTGATAGCCTAGTGGTTAAGAATTCGGCCTACTACTCGGGGGGTCCCGGTTTGAACCCCAGGGCGCGCATTTCTGACTTTTAGACGTCATGTGCGTTTTAGCATTTGAATGTCACTCGCTATAACGGTGAAGGAAAACATCATGAGGAAACCTGCATGC
>DWJZ01009602.1:0-10617 GCA_018249125.1 Asbolis capucinus
AAGGCCGTCGAAGAGACCCCCAAGTCGGAATGGGCAAAGTGCTTTTCTCAGTGGTTCCATCGGATGCAGCGATGTATGGATGTGAACGGACACTATTTTGAAAAGTTATAATAAAATCAATAACTTGTTAGTTTACTTAGTTTTTGGTTTTCTAAGAACTTTCAGTTTGACCCTCGTATCTTAATCCGTGAAGCGGATTGCGCGTGAAGAAAACCAAATAACCAAATGTTTATATGTCCAAATCATCCCAGGAGAACCCATTACTAGGATTAAATCTATCCCATGTTCATTTCGTAGATGGTCTAATTGTGTGTGATGGTCTAATTCCAGTATCCCAAATTCCATGTTAATTAATTTAAGGATTAGTGTTCGAAGGAAATACAATCATTCAAACATCTCACAAACTTTCACATTTATAACAAATACCTACTTGTCATTAGCCCGTTAATGGTCTTCTATTGAGAACGGGTCTCTCTTAACCAAGTAGGGTTAACCTTAGTAGGTTAGTTAGTAGGTGGTTAGTAGGTGGGTTAACCTTAGTAGGTAAACCTTAGAGGGTTAAGGTAGTCCACCACGCTGGCCAAGTGCGAAAAAACGGAACTTTACGGGAAACTCTCGCGAGTGCTGGTTTCGTTACGATGTTTCTTCTCCGAAGCAAGTTTAAATTATCTTCAACCGACCGCATCCGTTGTTGCTTACGTTGATCTATTTGGTAGCAGGCTGAATGTTTTCAAAGGACGCTAGTAATATTGTAGGAACTCTAAATTAATGATTTCGTAACTAAATGAAATAGCTAAATATAATTTGGTTAATTATTACAATTGTTAATGGTTTTAATTTTTAACTGATATTTTACTCGGCGAGATGAAATTAATATTATATTTTTGTTAATGTATTATATTTTAATGACATTTTAGAAAGTTGACTGTAATGACAGTTGTGTACCAACTTGTACAACAGTTGTTGAGACAGCTACCCAGCAAGTTCTCCTTTAAAAAACGTCTACGAGAGTATTTCCTAAGCTGATCGCATATTATTTTATATACGACCGATTACATATTGTGCGAAACACTATATAATAAGCATGTTGATATAAATATATTTATTTATATATTTATACATATATCTATTAACATGTTTTTTTTTTATTTATTGTATCTGTCTGTTCGAGTTTTACGCAAAAATAACTGGACAGATTTAGACGAAACTTGGTAAAGTCATAGTTTAAGAACCGAAAATGGTTATAAGATACATATGTTTTAACCCAGGAAATGGGTTAAAAGTTCCCGCAGGGCAACAGGTTAAAATATTAATAAAAGTTAGTATGGCAACTCCGAAAGCAATAGACTAATTTAGATGAAATTTTGCATGTTTGTAGCTTATATACGGACAATGGTTAAAGGATACTTTTTATCCCAGAAAACTACTTTTTTCTCGAGGGATAATAGGTTAAAATGAGTATAGCACCTTTAAAACCACCTGACAACTCATCTTCAGAAGCAATTTCTAGTTAATTAATAAATGAATCGATATATTTGCCTCTATCATGAAATTAAAAATATCTCTATGAAAGTCTATCTGTGCGTCTATTTGACATCTATAGTTGGAGCAAAAAGTTTATAGCTCTTTTTACGAAAATAACGTAGACGGATAACTCTGAAATCTGTTTTGTACTGAACTCGGATTTGTATAAAAATCCATTGGAAATATAGCACATTACAAAATAAAACAATTACAGTCAATTTGACACTGACGTATTTCTTATTCGTTATTTCAGGACAGTAACTGTAAACCAGTATTTATTTTTAAATCGAATTGCAGTTCAATTTCAACCGCAGATAATTTTCTTATATTTTTGCTTGACCACAATCCCGCCTAATAATAAGTCTGTGGTCTGTGGCAAGGCGCACTAATTTCTCACAAGCCTATTCACTCTTGACTTGAAGATATTTGCATTTTGATGGAACTGAGTTGAATATTTCTAGTGTAGACATATTTGTTTATAAGAATTTTGACTCTGAAGAACGTATTTCAGTGTGGTTATTATTAAATTATGTACACTATGATAACAGTGAGAGGGCAGTATCTTGGGAGGTGTAGCTTCATGTTATTAATGCTTTGAGCCCTATGTTATTGACGTTTAAACACCTTTGCCGACTCTCCGGGCGTGTGGGTGATTTCTTGTGATGATGCAGGTTTATTTTGGGCTTACTTTATATCGACATCTCTGGTTTCAGTAATCCAATAGCATCGGAATTTTCATGTGACATCTAAATTACAGTTAGTGCGCTCAACATCTTGGACATCATACATACCATCAGGTTGTATCGATGTGAAGTATTACTTTGAGTAAAAAAAACTACTTTCTGCGAACGATTATTATAAAATTAATTCTAAAAAATAGTTACGATTATACCTTTTGTACAACAATTACTATAAAACTAATTGTAAAGTGTACTCACGCACAATATAATGACACTTGAGTACCTGGTAAAGAGTACTCATGTTTAGTGTGTACCCGTTACATTTAAAATGCATCATATAAGATACGTATTGCGGTAGACCCTGGTTAAATTTACCTTCAGTACTCTCAGGTGTCCGTGATTAATTGTCTTCCAAGAGCCATTCTATTTATACCAGTAGAACAGAAATACACGAGGAAACAGGAACAAGTAACGAGGAGCAAGAAGTTAGTTTGATATCTGATTTATTATATACCAATTTTGTTTGCTGAAACAAAGATTATTGGTTATACTTATAATGTTCTTTATTTTCGGACTGATAGGAATCCATAAGACGTTAGTATGTTAGTAACAATAATTGGGCTTACTTCTGTGTTCGTAATGTTAGTATCATTATTTTATACTGTCTTAATACTATTGTAATCTCCATCCAATGTTTTCGGATGGGGCTGTTTAACCTAGCAGCTATAATCTTCAGAATGCCGTTGCTACTGCTGCGTAACCGCTGTGGTAATGACGTAGTTTTTTGCGCATCACCGCGTGGAATCCGTCTGTTCGTGCGTCAGCAACTACAGCGCCACGGCAGCCCCAACAGCATCTTCAAGATATTATACTGGTAGCCCGGCGCGTATACAGTCCCCTGATATAAAAAGACTGGCAGAACGCTTTGAATGAAGTGATTTTGATGTCTGCAGTACACCGAGCGACCCTGCTGGCAATCACATTGCCCTGGACTCCCCACGCTCTGCGCTCCCTCTCGATGTCCCCGTCATCTCTCAGGTTACTCGTCACTATATTGAAGCTCCGTTCTACCGAGACATGTCGGGGGTACATGGTGAGGCCGTTGTTTTGGTGCCTCAAAAAAAAGTAATTGACTTTTTTTAGAGTTATATTTTAGACCATGTGCCCCTGCATACGCCTCACATATAGACAGTATCTTTTTCAGCCCCGCTATGGATGGAGTGAGCAAACCTTTAACTGCGGTAAATGTCTTATTTATCCACTAAATTTACGTACACGTAATTTTTAAATATAACGAGTTTATATTAGGACAAAGGTTCTCGTAACGCGCTAAAGTATCCGAAATGATGATATCCGTTTACCAATTCTTGTAAAGACAGTTCTTTGTTTCGGCAAAGTGGTAAAGTTTTCGTATTAAGAAGGTATGTCACTTTATTTTAACCGTCTTTTGAGTGGCAATAGAAGTTTCTAAGTCATCTTAAGCGTTGTGGTAGATCACATTTATATATTTAACCATACTTGAATTTAACTGAGTTATTATTTTATAAAAGAACAGGTGTCCAATGTCCACCATATTGGTATGTTCAAGAACTCTTGAAAGGAGAAAAGGCGTTCCTGTAGTGAACTATTGGGTATAAGTTGTGAGAAAAACAGCTTGAGATATATCCCCGCTCCAGCGACGTTACGAGTATTTCTATTTTGCATTGTACACGTGTTTGGCTTACTAGTTTCACACATGACAAGTTTAATCTTCGGGCAATATTTGTGACTTAACTGTAAAGAAATGTTGACTGAAAACTGAAAAGAATTTCAATATAACATGTGGTTTTCATATCGTAATGATAGTAAGACATTCAAAATTAGAGTATGAGCAATATCCGGATTATAATTTGAAAGGTGAAATAAAATAAAATAAAATCATGTTTTGAAATGTCTACAAGTCGCATTGGAACAACGTGATGAAGTATGCTCTAGACCTTCATTAAAATAGGCCATCAATAAGTTGAAGGCATTCGGAGTGAATCGTTCATAGTCCTACGGCTTGTTGAAATGGCATGCGATTGAGAAAATTAAGCAACAGCTGGTGCGGTCCGTAGATGGATTGGAGACCGCTAGTGGCAAACATTTTATGAACACTTCCGTGCTTTGCAGGGTGGGGGACTTCGATCCTGATCGCTATTGTTAGATAGCAATCGGTAAGTCATGTCGGAGGTTGGCTTGGCCACTTAGCCTTCCAACAATCCTCATTAGAGCAGCGTAGTGGAGTATGCTCTAGATCTCAGTATGGGGAGAGACCCGTGCTTATAGTAAGTGGTCAACAGGGTTAAGCTTGCAATAAATTTATGAGTGCTTTTGCGTGTTTTGTTGGTCTAAGTTGTTGTCCTTAGATGGCCAGTAAGACTTTGGATACATTTGGGTTGGATACATTTTGCTGGGTGAGTAACCTCTCCATAAATTTCCACTTTTGCAGCGTGATAGAGTTTGCCCTAATCACTTAGTCATGAAGAGAGATTCCGACACCCACAAGAGCTCATTGGCGGGTCATTTTTCATAGAAAGAATCCCCTTTACGTTTAACTTTATTTTACTTTTATTAGTCGGTATAGTGACTCAGTCAGAAATAAAAAATAATAATTGGTAGTAATAATATAAATTACAAAAAACTTAAACCAAATGTCACTTAACCCTACTAAAGTCCGAGAGATCCTTAACTAAAATCTTTACAAAACCGTTTCAATCATTCTCCGCGAGCCTTACGACATGTCAACATCTATTCCACTCAATATTCTGGCCATTTGGTTTAAGATCCATCCCACGGTCAGCCTGAAAATCAGAAATATTATGCGTACAGTCCCAAGGAAGGGGTCCCACACTCCATTAGGGACTGATTTATTGCTCTCAGCTAAAAGGGTCTCACAAGGAACGATCCTTGGTCCCTATACCTATTATATGTATCACTTACATTAGCCGCATGGAAATTTCGCCTCAAAATATTATTTGCTTTGACCGTGTAAATATATAATGTTGCCTTTTAGTGTATCGATTTTTCATCGGATTGGTATAAGAACTATTTTTATTTTTTACCGCAATGTTTCTCCTAGTGAATATTAACTTTTGAATAGCTTGACTGAATAAAGATATTCACAGTTGAATAATTGACATCATAATGAATTGCTGCTATTCCAGTTTACAATATATGGTGTTATAGTCAGGTTATTTTATAATAAAACTAGAACTATTCGTCAATAAATTACAGATCAATTTCTGAAAGACTAACTTCACTTAATAGAATTTAAAAAAAATTCTTTCAAATTACATATTTTTCGTATGTCATATACCTACATTTTATCTATTTAAACAAGTGTACGACTTCCAAAATTTATAAAGGTAATATTGCACGGATATTATGGTTTTATACCAATCGACACAAAAACGGATGAAACCTTAAAACGTACCTGATACATATGAGTTGATCGTTAACCCCAAACATTTTTTCCTTCAGTAACATAAATTGAGTTCTGGAGGTTTGCTCATTACCGAAAACATTGAGATCGTGGATAATTTAAGTCTATTGAAACCACAAACGTGTGGTTTCCCGCAATAAATATGCAGAGTATGATTTTATTTCGGATGGTAAGTCAGGTTCCACTACTGGAGGCAATCTGTACAGTAATGCACTATCACATTATACGGTCACTGCTTCTCTTAACTGAATTATTGTATAAAGTTAAAGCATTGCTCGCGAAGTTTGCATTATGGCGACCGAAAACCCGATTTGAATTTTCCTAACATGCTCCACAGAAAATATTCATTGGAGTCCAAGACAATAGCGCATTATAAAACGAACCACTGCCGCGAATTCTTTGGATTTTAAAGGAATTCTGTGAAGTTTTAAAATAGAATAAAGTTAAATTTAATATACCAGAATAAATATTAAACAGTAATCCTAAAATATGTACTATAATTCTGCGTTTAACAAATAATACTATCACACATTATTTCCATAAATTTTTCAACGAACAACGATCGATACAAGCATACTTTCAAAATATTTTGCATCACTACCAAACGAAGAACAATTCCTGCGCACTACAGAAAAGTTCTAGGTGATGATCGAATCCGAGACCTCCGATTTAGTAGTCACTTTAGTAACCACTAGACCACAAGCCAGTAATCATAAACAAAGGCATGACTGACGCGAATTTTTAATTCAATTTCATCCTTACTTTACATTATTATTTAGAGTACATAAAAGGTAAATTCTAAATGTTTTTATAAAGGAAACTTAATAAAAGGAGTGCTTGCACACTTTTATACTTTATTGACAATTGCCATTAGTGCGAGCTTTGAGAAAAAGTCTGTTAAAGCTCGTTTACTTTATGATTTTAAAATGGTAGGTAAACGGCCATATTCAATTTAATATACAACGAAATTAATAAAATTATTTATTTTATCGGCTCAGCTTTTACCCTAAAAGATTTATAAATTCGAAAGTTTGAGAGTGTGACTGTTTGTTACTGCTTCACGGAAAAACTACTGCACCGATCTAGATGAAATTTTGTTATAGACATAGATTAAAGTATGGAATAACACATAGGCTACTTTTTAAGAACTTACCTAGCACCCAGGCGAAGCTACAGGCGGTTACTAGTACACATAAAACGGTCACATCACCTACCTACACTATTGGTTTGCTAGCGTAGAGAAAAGTCTGTGGACTATGAAAAATCACTTTATCCCCTCGCAGTAACTTGTGGTGAACTCCTTATTCCCTAGCGAAGAATTCATTGCGTCTTCGAGGTGAAGTCGATCCATCACCACTGCGAACACGTTCGACAATAATTGTAACCTATAACTGTCCCACTCAGCTCGGATCTCCACTCACAGTGTGATGGATACAGGCCATAGTCCACCACGCTGGCCAAATACGGGTAGTGGGACTTCACACACATTTGAGAACTTAGAACTCGAAGGAGTGCAGGTTTCCTCACGATGATTTACTTCATCGTAGCAAATGATAATTGATTTCTGATATGCACATAACTTTGAAAATTAGCAGTGCTATCCACAGGCGTTGAACCCAGAGCCTCCCGTTTGAGAGACCAACTTTCAACCAGTAGGCTATCACGGCCCGAAACACGTTACATACTCGTTTCGTTTTTAATTTTTGCCATTCGACATTTACTTTATAAACTGTAAAGTTTTTTCTTTTTTTTGTATTCAATAAATAAGTGCTTGACAAAAATCCCGCCTGTTGGTAAGCAGCTATGCGGTCTGGGTGGTAAGGTGGACTAATTCAGCAAAAGCCTACACTTTTGATTTGAAGACATTTACATTGTAATCGAACGGGAACACTGACGCGGGTAACTTATTCCATTCCTTCGCGGTACGAATGATAAAAAAAGACGCAAAGCGAGACGTTCATACTGGCGGAATATCTACAACAAAGAGATGTGTATTAGTAATTTCTCAAAGCTTGATATTATTATACAATATTCACTGAGAGAAAAAATTTAAGACCATCTATGGTCCTAGAGAAAAAAATTAGGACCATCTATGGTCCTAGAGAAAAAAGATAGGACCATCTATGGTCCTAGAGAAAAAAGATAGGACCATCTATGGTTCTAGAGAAAAAAGGTAGGACCATCTATGGTCCTAGAGAAAAAAGATAGGACCATCTATGGTCCTAGAGAAAAAAATTAGGACCATCTATGGTCCTAGAGAAAAAAGATAGGACCATCTATGGTTCTAGAGAAAAAAGGTAGGACCATCTATAGTCCTAGAGAAAAACTTAGGACCATCTATGGTCCTAGAGAAAAACTTAGGACCATCTATGGTCCTAGAGAAAAACTTAGGACCATCTATGGTCCTAGAGAAAAAAGTTAGTGCTTAGTTAAACAATCATATCGATCGTACATTCTTAGCATTTTTTGTACGCAATTCCATTGTAGGGAATGGCCGTGATGGTCCATTCTCGCAAGATTGCAGTAATCGCTCTACCCCTATTTAAGACAAAGAAGATGATATCTGTAACTTGCAGATGAGTTCTTTTTCTTCATAATGGACTAGAAACTGCCGTCGCTTCGCCTCGGAAGAGCTAATAACCAGGAAAAGTAGTTATTGTGACTTAACTGTGACATATGTTATCACGTGTTTATTTTTAGATTTTGATGACCTCTGTAAAACTATTTATAATAGGGATTGTCAATAATAATCGCAGCGTACGCGATAACTTTTTTTCACAGTTTTGGTTACATTATCGAAGTTTTCATACGAACCCCTAATATTTAAGTGCCTATGTTCCTCATAGATAATGTACGATTCTAATGGTTAAAGAATTTTTCATTTCGGCCTAATAGTTTCGCAGCCTATTCTCCTCAAACCAACCGTCAAATTCCTCCTTATAATATAAATTCGAACATTCGTAGCCAAGCAAAAACACCCTAGACGGTACGTGTTATTTTAACACGCATTAAAAATACTTTAAAGACTAATGAGTTTCTAGAAAATTTCGAAATCGCAAGTCAAGTGAACATTGTTCGAGTAATTTTATAAGACTAATTGACGTGAATGGTCCTTGGACTTAAAAGGACTTTTACTGCTTGAAATTTATTTTTTTCTTGCTTAATTCAGTCTTGAATTTTACGTGTGGAATTAGTGTAAGAGAATGGAATTAATTTAATTCTGATTTCTTCTTTTATTGTTAACAAAAACTCGTATTTATCAAATAATTTTCCGCAAATATTACACTGTAAAAGCTACCAGTTTCGAAAAGATAGAAAATACCAAACAATGCTTATCTCAAATTTCTTATCTGTTAAAATTCAAGAAGCTTTGGAGCATGAATTCAACCTAAAATGGCAGCACTTGAATGTAGCTTCCGACAATTTGCTAAATTGAATCAGTTGGCTCTCCCGAATAAGGGTTTGTGCATAAGCTTGTAACCTGCAATGTTGATATTTCCAAGGATTAGATTGTGATGTTCAGATATTAATGACGTCTAAGCCTGGATATATTTACATTTATTAGGATGTATTAAGCCTAATACTTCGCGAATTACTATTCCATTGGTTTTATACATGCAAGAAGTTTCAACGCTATTTGTTTATGTATAATAAAGTTTATATATATGTACTTTTATATAGAACATACATACTTATTTTCATGGCTTCAACCTGTTAGTGGTCCACTAACAGAATTTCTCATCAATCTAAGGAGGCATAGACCATACTGCACCACGCTGCCCCAATGCGGCTTGGTAGAATACATCGTATTAAATATATAAACAGTATTCTAAAGGTGGAATCGTTTTAGGGTTTATACATATATATTCACTGAGACTATGCCATTAATCAAATTGCTTGTATTTCAATTCCAAATAAAATTCCATTAAGTTTGTAGAATTTAGTACAAGTTTCGATATTCCACTTAGAACTGGCTTTACACATTAATTAATTGTAGACTTTTGAGCACAGGGAAACCCTGTAATTGTGGAGGCCCAGGCGAGGCGTTACTTGGAGAGCAGCCGAGCTCCGACTGTTCATAGTTTGAACATACATACATACATACATATGTATTATGTTAACGATGTAGAAAACTCCGATAGCGCGATTCAGGTTTCTTGTGACGTCACACCGTGACGTATTTACTATGTCGCTACATCACCATGCTCCCATGCGGAATGGAGCTGGTCATTAGGCAAACCAAGTGTCGTAGTTAACAACTGCTACCTAATGATAACTTTACGTGCCCTCAGAAGTTCACCACGCTGCCCCAAAGCGGATTGGTTACCCTCCAGGGTTAGGGGCCATTTTAACTGTCAGATTTTTTATGCCGCCCGAAGGTCCCCGACATGTTGATTGACATCTAATGACCGACCGCTTTACGTGCCCTACGAAGCACGGAAGCGTTTATGAAATTTTTGCCACTAGCGGTACACATCCTCCTACCGACCACACCGGCTATTGCATAACTTGGTTATTAACTAAGGAACGAAGCAAGCTGACGGATTGTGAACGCTTCTTAAAACTGCTAATTTTAAAGTGAAAAAGTGGATTGATTTTTGATTGATTTACGTTTTGAAGGTGTCATTGATTAAATATGATTATATTTTAAGTTTCTGCTGAGAAATTAAATTAAATGCGGTTGTGTTTTGTTTTAATATTTACTATTGTCGTAGTATATAGTTCTGCTTCACATAATCCAATAATGTAGATAAATTAAAAATAGTTCACCTAACCATTACTTCTACAGATCAGTTATAAAGATAACTAGGTTTTGTCCGCGGCTTCGTTCGCGTTAAGAAGTATTATTATTAATTATGGGTTGGAATTTATCAAAATCCTTTCTTAGGGGATGCCTACGTCATAGTAGCTATATGCATGCAAAGTCTCAGCCCGATTGGTTTAAAATTG
>DWJZ01009603.1:0-10617 GCA_018249125.1 Asbolis capucinus
TCAGTTGTCTGATCACCATACAAGCTAACGCTTTTTGAGATCACAGTGCCGTATGTGAGTTGTCCAAAGATATTAAAACAAAAAAAAAATGCAACTAAGTTTAAATAAGTAACAGTTCGAATTAGTAGTAAATAAACATATTTCTACTAAAATATTATCGTCCCACATATGACCAATGACGTTGCATTTATTAGAAATAGCGATATAAAGCAACAAAGTCCATCTTTGTTGTGGTACTCTTAACCTGCATCACTGTTGGAAACCGGCTTGTGCCCGCGGCTTTACCCGCGTGGTTATTGGTACAGAGTAGCCTATGGTTTATTCCAGACTATAATTCGGCTGTTTCCTATTTTAGTTAGATTCGTTCAGTATCTTATGCGTGAGTAAGAAGCATGATTATGATGTTGGTTGTGTGAAAATAAATTTAAAATAAAAGAGCTTTTATTCTTTTAATTTTTTTTAAAATCTGGAAGTATAATTAACATATATTAACGACACGTACAGACACAGGACACACAGAATTGTCAACTCGTGTAATACCTACCACCTCATTTAAAAAGCAGGAGAACGAATATATCGGATATGAAATTGTAACTATTCCCCACCGTTAACAACTTTGTAACACCCTACACGTTGCAGACTAACTCGCAACACTAGAATAATGTTTCAAGATTTATTTGTATAAGAAGCTTTGTATGTCCGATTTTTTTGTAGTTAAGAAGAAATTATGTGATAATAACCAAATGTTGTGATCTTTACAGGTGGGTCGAGGAGAATTATGCGTGGGGCGTGCGCGTGCGCGGTGGTGTGCGCGTTGGTGGCGGTGTGCGCGGGCGCGGCGTTGGACGAGCAGGCGCGCGCCGCCGCCGAGCGCCAGCTGCTGGCGCTGCTGGGCCTGCCGCGCCGGCCCCCCCCGCGCGCCGCGCCGCACCCCCCCGTGCCCCGCGCCATGCGTCTGCTCTACGACCGCCGCGGCGCCATCCCCGCGGCCGCCGCCAACACCGCGCGCTCCTTCCGACACCACCCCACGCCGCTCGACCATCGCTTCCCTGCCGAACACCGCTTCCGACTCTTCTTCGACACCGGCGGTGTGCCCGTCGACGAAGTCGCTCGCGGGGCTGATGTGACGTTCCAGCGCGCGAACGGGACGAAGGGGCTCCAGAGGCTGCTTCTCTACGACGTTGTCCGACCCGGCCGCCGAGGGCGCTCCGAGCCAATACTGAAGCTGCTCGACTCGATTCCCCTGCGGCCCGCGGACACAGTGGTCACAGCAGACGCCTTGAGCGCGGCGCGGAGGTGGCTGCGCGAACCTAAGGAGAATCATGGTCTTCTCGTGCGCGTTATAGAGGAGGGTGCGAACGGGTCGGACGCGCGGTTGCCACACGTGCGAGTGCGGAGACGAGCGACGGAGAGTGAGGAGGAGTGGCAGACTGCCCAACCGCTGCTGCTGCTGTACACGGAAGATGAACGTGCGCGAGCGGCGCGGGAGCGTGGGGAGACGCTGCTCACTCGCAAGAAACGCGCGACGCAGCGGCGAGGACACCGGGCGCACCACCGCCGCAAGGAGGCGCGTGAGATATGCCAGCGCCGGCCGCTCTTCGTCGACTTTGCCGACGTCGGCTGGAGCGATTGGATCGTGGCCCCTCTGGGGTACGAGGCATATTATTGCCAGGGCGACTGCCCCTTTCCCCTTGCGGACCATTTAAATGGTACGAACCACGCCATAGTGCAGACTTTAGTGAACTCAGTGAATCCCGCGGCAGTGCCTAAAGCGTGTTGTGTTCCCACGCAACTTTCAGCCATATCGATGTTGTATATGGACGAAGTGAACAATGTGGTGCTTAAAAACTATCAAGACATGATGGTAGTAGGGTGCGGCTGCCGATGACGAAGGTGAGCTCGGCGCAGCCTGGCCTGGCCTAACGTAGCCCGGCACGGCCCGGTGCGGACCTAGTGATAAATCGTGGACCCAGTGTACATATAGTAGTGGCCTCGAAAATTGTACATAATCTATCTGTGTATGTGTATATACTCGTGTAATTATTATTTTATTGAAACGATACTGATATAATAAAAGATTTAATGAAACAGACTTGTTTATAACATTCACTCCCATTTCACAAGCCCTTATAATCTATATTACGTAGATAAATAGTGTGATAATAGTAAATCTTAAGTTTTGTGCATAAGCATCATTAAAAGATGATGAAAATGATTTGATCAGAACACAACACTGAATCTTTAACCAAACTAAGGAGCCAGTGTCAGAGACACTACAATTTTGTCTCTGTGTACAATAAAAGTTACAACTTTTCTTCGTTTCCACAAATAACATTAATAATCCGAAAAATAAACATTTATGTATGACATAAATATCTCTCTCTCTTGCTTCGCTGGCTTCTTTAGTATTGTTTGATAAGGCTATAAGATTACGTTTTCAACCATTTGTCTCTTAAAGATTGCCTAATCACAATACCTTCTACGTTCTAGGTACCATAGAGCATATTTCGATGAAAATCAAATGTAAGTTACATTAGTTACATTGCGGGTTTTTAAATCTGGCTTCAATACCCGTTTGGGAATATACTGAATATGAAAGATGAAAATAACGCAAGGTAGCTGCAATAAATATCTTTTATAATTCCTTAACCTATGTACTCGTACCTATCATACAATAGACGAGAATTATTTTTTTCATTACTCGTTGGGATTTAAGGAAGAGAGATAAGTTTCATTGGTATACCCATGAACATTTAAATTACATTATTAAATGTAATAGGTATCTAGTTTTGAAAATATGGAAAACATATTACAAGCCTGCCATGTACACGCAACCACTATTGATATACATTTTATCTAAACATACACATGGATACACCAATTATATTCAAAAAGTTTCTAATATTCTTATTAATTATGGTAAATTAATTATATTTAGAAATTATAGTCACTAATAGAAGAGACTAGACTCCATCTTAGAGAGAAATGAGAATCTTAGTAGAAGGTTAAGGGTTGAATTTACACTGTTATGTACTCATTCGTATAAAAAATTATAAAGTTGCTATGTCATATAATAAGAATACTCTTTCAATTACAACATGTTGCCAGCACCAGCAAGCAACATCTTTGGGGCAACTATTCATGTGATTACCAAAATTAACTCGAATATAGATCAAAAGCAACTAGTTATCTGAATATTTATTGTCATGAAAAAAGCCTTTGATACAGTGAGTCATGATCTTCTAATATTAGAATTATATTTGGTGGGAATCACAGACGTGGCCCTCAAATTGCTTAAATCATACCTTAAACATCGTTTTTAAAAAGTCAAAATATGATCAAACGTTAATAGTAGCCCGAAGCCAATTAAATGTGGAGTTCCACAGGGATGCTTGTTAGGACCTTTGCTTTTATAATATACGTAAATAGTAGGTGAACATAACTTAAACCTTAAAGAACCAATTCATTTGTACGCAGATATTACGGGTGTCTTTTAATATGGAAATGATATAAATTCAATTTAAGCTTATAGGCAGATAGAACATAGCCACAAAAGACATCATTAATTTTTATTTATTAATGTAAAAACCTTTAAGTTTTTTTTTACAAAGAGTGGACTTAATGCCTGATGGCATTCTCTGCCAGGCAGGCCATGTTAAAGGTGAGAGTTTGTGGCAGCATTCTCTGTATTTAGAGAATTACGTAGATAAGGAAGATACATACAAAACTATCCTCACGTCTGGGGTATGTTAGATATATCGCGAAATGTTTACCAATCAAAGTACGCTATTATACATATGTACTTATAACATGCTTGTTAAACTTCATACCGACTAGACAGTCGAAGACTATATACTGACTGAGCTAGGAAACTGCTTGTAAAATAGACCAACCTCCAATATAAGCCACTCAAAATAAATGGATTGAAAACAAATCTATATCACTATAGCACCTTAAGTAAAACCATATACATATAATATATGAACTAAATTCGATCGAGCTTACATATGTGGACACTCGAATCACCTGCCTATAAAACACTAATAATAAAATAATGCAAAAAATACGGCTGTTCACAAATGCCTAGCTAACTAACTCTTTGCCAAGTTTTCTATAATCAATAATAAAAATTATAATGAAACAAAAATTAAAATGTCTCATTTTAGAAAGCTTAGCTTTCAGATAAAACAATAGCTTTGTACACGAAACAATTTAAATTTGTTTAAAAAATAAGTTTATTTAAATTCGTGGGTAACTTGCACTTTTTTGCAATTCAACACAGAAAAGTTTTCTTCAAGACATTTATTATTAGGAAATTGATTGTTAATCTTATGAAAAGTTTCACATAGGTCTTTAGCCATAAGTTTCTACATAAAAAAATAATTAAAATTAAACAACTAAGGTCGACGATAGTTCAGATTGTCGAATAAATAAAGCAACTACAGAACCCCCCCTAATCCTGGCTCGACCTCTACTTAGCTGGTTTTTTAAACTCTCACAGTACAGAACACGTAATCCTTCCCACTAATTAAATCACTAAAATATTTGTTGCCACCTGTGAAACAAAGAATATTATGAAATGTATGAGTGTCTTTATTAATAAATAACCTGTAAAAAACCTTGCATGACCATGCACTATTGCACCAACTACAACCAAGTTTGAACCAAGATGCATTTAGGAAAATATATATATCTTAAATAAATAAATAGGTCTACCTGCTGAAATAGAACTCCCAATACGATAGCAAATTTGAACAATTGTGTTTCTTATACTAGATTTTTACACTGATGACGAATGAAGAAGAGAGAATACGTATTTCCTAAGTTAGCACGCCCATCTTAGACAACATCATAGAAAGTCAAGCATTAACTCTACGAAAAAAAATACATACACATCACACTTGTGTGTTTCATACATGCTGTTATAAAGTCATTCAGTAAGAATGTGAGCGATAATATTTGAAGTAAATTCCATTTAGTGTGTCGGGTCTCCAAATTTCAAATATTTCGTCACAAGCCGGCGATATATCATGTTTTTGCCCGGGCGCAGGAATGCCCGCCTGTATAATTTGGCCGGCCACCCGGCAACTCCTCGTCTGCCGTGCCGGCCCTACGTCTATATTATCAGTAGATAAATTTAAGCTTTGTCTTTGCCTCGTATTTCGTCCTCTCAAGCCTCTACTTTTGTTTTTTTCATTCGAACGCTAACAAAAAACTGAGTAGAGGCGAACGAAGTGGGTATAATTTATTTTATAGTCGGTTCGCTCGTAACTCGCCCGTGGACCGCTGGACGCCGATTTATTCCCATCTCCGCGTAATTAACGTAAATGGATTGGCCTGAGTCGGTCTGTGTGCTCATCGGCGTGGCCTTCAGCTCTCGACCACTCGACCACTCCCTGTTTCACTAATTCCGAACCTCATCCACTAAACAAGATATAACTCGCCCGTTCTCAGCACCGATCCACCTTAATCCAATTAAGCATAAATTTTTCCAAACCGCAATTCGAATAAGATAGGAGAGAACAAGAATCGCATGATTACGCTCGCTCGATTCCCGAGCGCGGCGACTTATCCCTGAGGGAATTATAATTGTTTTGCATTCTTGCACGGGTATAAAAACAAAAGGGCGAGCTACGGGCCCCCCGTGCTGTTGGTGCAGGCCAGACCAAAGTCTGACGACTCGCATTCCCTTGAGACAAAAAGCTACGAATGAATCGGAGTAGGTAGATGAGCTTTCGATACCATCTAATCGCTGATACCTGATTCATGTGGATTTTCTGTAGAGAACAATAAAAGAAAAGTCAGACCATATAATAATATACATGTGTGCTAAAATGACCTTTGATGATCCTTTTTAGCAACAAAGTGCTATGAATGAGTTATGTTTTTTAATAAAAAATATCAAAACAGAATTACTACTATATGGCATTATATGTATATATAGCCATACTATATATATATACTATACCATACTATATATATACATATACGGTTCGTATAATCAATGGATAATTTAATATACAATAATAAACCAATAACCTAAAATTCACATAGGTTTAGTATGTGATTGAAATTATAAAATAATGAAAGGATCAAGGAACTTGTCTTCTCGCAATGTCTAATAGACAAGCAACCTCCAAAATTACGGACCTAGACTAACATATCAATTATACAGTTCAATACAACATAAAAAACATTGTCGATGCTCATGCGAACCATTCTGTGTTGTTGAGATTGTGTATGTCATTAATAATGACACATGCGATTCCGAAATTTTTGAATTATCCATTACGTAACAACGACATAAGTAAAAATCTTTAAATAACAGATGAAATATAAAAAAATAATAATTTTGACAGATATATTGTTTTGCCAAGGAGATGTCTGTGACAATTTGTACATGAATACGATGTTTCGGCGTGTTCGTGTACTAACGTCCCGTGCAACTAAGTTTCTTTTAATAGTTAATTATGTGTCACACGCTTATGTAGTATTAGCCGCGGGACTCGCCGGCCATCGACCGCGGGCCGCGTCTCAAAATATTCCAAGCATGCACAAATTAAACAGGTTTTTTCTTTATTACCTTTGCAAAAAAAAAACTTAAGGACAAAACAATCTTCTATTTCTCACATCACATATTGAAATTATTGTGTGTGATTATTTAGGATTTCTCATTTAAATTTTTATTCCTTCACACTTATCGTCGCACCATTTTAAAACTATAAAAAAGGTTGTAACGAAGTGCTGATATAACAGTTAATAATAAGCTATTTTTAAAAGACTTTTGATCTAAATAGTTTAATAATTAACTTAATAACTTAATATTCTTAACGTAGGAAGATAGCGTGGAAAATGACATAAAATTCTCAGCAATGCTGGATAATTAAAATGCCTGAGATGCATCTGTTCGGTTATATGCATGGAATTCTTTTGCACGCGTGTTTCTACTCAGTTCTCTAATATATATCTCCTGTTGCTTACAAGCTACTAATTATTCGTCATTTATTTAAATTCTCTTAACATTATAACTATATTCGTTGCAAATTCGATTTGGAATGTTTAATAACAAACCGTTGCCTAGCAACCTGTGACAAACAAGAGAATAAAACTTTTTGTTGTTTTATCAGTTGTTAACTCTTTTGTAGCATTACATTTTTAAAATCTTTTATTTGTCAATCATGTTGCATAAGATTGTATGAATATTATGTATGTAATCTTCTGACTTTCATTGAATGTACTCGATGTTCCTATGATGAAATAAAATATTTTGACTTTTACTTTACTACTTGCTTGGTGATCAATGTATAAAGTTTATTAAAACTAAAATCAATAAATTATACAAGTATAAAACTAAATACTTCAATAGGTTGAAAGGTTGTTAACTCCTTCCTGAAGAATATTGCATCAAGTTTTGTATGTACTCTTAGGAAACGAAATAATAATTTTATATACATTTTCCTACCCTTAGTATATCGGTGTAGGTATATATACATATGTATATCTGTTATTGAATTAATCTTTACTAATTCTATAAATACGAAAATGTATGTCTGTAAGCTTCTGAGGTTTTTCATTAAGAAATGTTTGATTTAAAACAGGAATGAAAGAAAATATATATTATAAGGAAGGAAATTAGGATATAGAATCAGGTATTCCAGAACAACAGTTGACAGGTCTGCTTGTCCTACTAATATTAAAAAGCGAAAGTTTATCAGGATGGATTGTTCGTTACTTCTTTCGCAGAAACTACGCAACGGATTGGAATGGTTTTTGACACAGGCATAAATTACAGTCTGGAACACACACATACACATATAGACAACTTTTTGTCAACATACCAAGCTGGCGAAGCCGCGGGCGGAACCTAGTGTACAATAAAATGAAAGGCAGCGCGGACAGTGTAATTACAAACACAGCACTTGCCCTCGGGGGTGGCTGCGGTTGTAATCAATCTGTGACGGAAAATTTTCGTTCATCACCTGTGCTTGTCTATGGCCGACCCCTTTTCATAAGGTGATGTTTGAAATTTGTAATACCTGTTATGTTGTATGTTATCCGTTACAAATATTTAATTAAGTTTTCTTTTAGTATAAAATAATATAAAAAAATAAGTAAATCGATTTATTAAAAAAATATATTGTACAGTTTTATATCAACAATTAGAAGTAGTATCGATATTAATAATAAAATACTCGTTAATCGTTATGGCTTATTCTCTTAATAATGTCCAATAATTATGTAGGTCAGCATTTTAAAATATTTATATCTCTTTCACATATCTATTTCGTAATTGCTATCTAGATATAACATCAAATATATGTATATATATAATATATATATATATTTATATTTTATTTATTAGGGCTTGACTACGATCCTGCCTGATGGTAAGCAGGGATGCGATTGTAAAGCACACTAATTTAGCAAAAGCTTATTCACTCTTGACTTGAAGACTAAAACGGGATTAAAAAAATATATCGCTCAAATAGAAAAAATATCGTAGCACGTAGCGTGAAGAGGCATTAAATGCGTAGCGCGTAGCACAAACTAAAGCTGGAAGGAATATCTACTTAAAGGACTGAGCACAGACTAACTCCGACTAATAGGAACTAATAGAAAACAATTGAAATATGAACTTTAAGTTCTATTACTTACGGTTGAATTTCCTTTTGCCCCTACCTGTCAATACCGTCAACTCCACTTTGATCGAAATTAAACCGTAGGGAGAATTGTCTAAAGTTCATATTACAGTAGTTCCGCCTGAGTCCAGTTGGTGGAGTCTGTGTGTAGTTATCTAACAAACTTATGAATACTTTGGACGTTATCACAACTGGTATTTAGGTACATGCTGTAAGGGATAAAGCTAAAATAACAGTTGAAACCTAAAAACTACTTTTTATTCAAAGCCTTAATAGACCCAAAATTGTATATTTTGCATTTTGAATACGATCGTCATAGAATAATGTTCCCATGGACAAGATTTTAATTATACTGGATTCTGAATACATTAAAAATAATTCAAAATTTGAAAGACAAAGTATCAACGAATTCATACATTGAAATATATGTATATTTAAAAAATCGTTTTAACATAAGAAACTAGTGGTAATGTTATGAAACAGAAATCTTAACACAATTTTGTTAATAATAACTTAACTCTGTGCTCTATAGACAATATGCAAGATGAAAAAACGAATTAAAACACTATTATTTTATTAAATTATGTGTGATAGTGATGTGACTATGATAGTATCCTTAAAACTTAAAATGTTGCTAATGTGAAAAATCATTCCTCCACGTATCATTAGACACCCTGTAGTTAGAACACTGTCGGTGTCTGTTAACACTGGCAACACTCTGAGATAAGGGATTTAAGATGGTAGGCCACTTGTTTTTATACTTCCATTATATTATTAAAAAATTGCAAGATTTATAATTATTTTGATATTTGATCAGTGATTATTTTGATGGTTTTAAACTTTTGAAATAAGTTTTTACAAAGATTCGTAAATTAAACTAACTTCTTGCATTGTTTTTACTAAATTTAATAATTAATATAAGCTGGATTATTAAGGACGTGTGTTCTACATTTAAAGATAATATAGATTTTTTAATGTTTTTTTTAATTTACCGCCTTTAGCAACTCAACTTTCATTAGACTAGCAGTGCATACGTAGTCCGGAACGCAACTCACCGGCCGGCCGCTGGAAAATAACGGTGGTGACATATTTTACCGGCCACCTGCTTATCGTCTGTCCCGGACTGAGTGCGCTTCGACAATTAATTCTTTATATTTATTTTATGTTTTTTATTTCTCTACGGATAGGATTGTGGACTTTTTATCGCATTTCTCGATAGTGTAATTAATTCCGATTTAAATTTCATATTAACTTGGCTCAGCTATTTCTTCGAATGTTCGTTTTTGATGTGGATTGTTTGTTTGATGTTTGTGAGTTTTATTTTGTTGATCGATATCGACTTTCTATATAAATTTTATCTTATAAAACAATATGAGCAATTTTTGTATACACAAATTGGGTTAAAAAAAGACTTAGTAATGAAGTTTTCGTTTTCGATAATATGCGATCTCGGATGCGATGTGGGATTTTGGGATTTTACAGAGATTGTTAGCACTGCCATCTTTAGTCCTCCTATGTACCTATTATTTTACATAAAAAAATTATACTTTTAATTATACATTTAGTTGAGCGTGCCTACTGGGTTTAGTTATAATATTTTACACTAGATGGCGTTATAGCCGAGCCTTACCATAGCACTTTACAAGGTAATATGAAATTTATTAGAACGCGTTTTAGTACCAGACTAATAATAATAATAAAATTATTTATTGGCTTATAATCAAGCTACCGTCCTGTTAGTACCCACTAGCGCGCAACACTTACAAGCAGATGCATTATCTCGACGAATTCCTCCAAACTAGTATTTAAATTAGCCAGCAACTCTGAGAGAATCACTCACATAGTGTTATGTTAATTAAAATGCGCTTTCCCCCTTTCCGTCGCCGGAGATGAGGTTTCCTGTTATTCATCATTATAATTAATACTAATATTATAAAGAGGAGATTTGATTGTTTATTTGTTTTGAGGCGAACAGGCT
>DWJZ01009604.1:0-10617 GCA_018249125.1 Asbolis capucinus
ATATCTTAAGTATTCTGTGCTCCTGTTAAATATTTAATTGTGAAAAATTATGATATTTGTTTAGATGGTATACAGGTATAAAAAATTAAGGCATTTCTATGAATCAATGCTTGTATAATTTTACTTTTTCTACCATATTATTATCCTACTAATATTACAAATGTTAAAGTTTGTTGTAATGGATGGATGGATGGACTTATGGATAGATGTTTGTTACACCTTCACTCAAGTAGAAATGAAATTTGGCACAGAGATTATAGTCTGGAATTGGCGTCGTGGCAACATAAGATTTAATAAAATTAGATACCACACCTGTAAAGCCTTATATCAAACTTCTATTTAAAACATTTCCCTAAACGTGGTTCTTCCCTATACCCTTGTAATAAGATTATAATCTTGTATACTGAGCTTATAAGGTACAGGGTTTTTGTAGTCTTAATTGAATGAACCAAGTCGGCCTAAGCAAAGGGCTTCACATCTCTTTTCTAAATGAAAGGGTCCAGATCGTGACCTAATGCTAATTGGCGGGTTACGTTTGTTACTTACACGCAATTATCTTTTTAATACGCTGAAATTAACTGACCGAGGCATTGCTTAAGAATCTAAGATAAAAAATACGACTTGTTTGAGTTCCGTATTAAGGTTAATTATGAAGCGTCAATTTGTACTGTAATTCAAATTTGTCGTGATTACCTGTAAGTAGAAAGATGTAAGCAATGTTTTTTTATATATTAGTAAATAAAAATTTATCATAAGTCTTGTTTTACTGTATTCCAAATTAATAAATTAATTAACCGATCTTTAATGATCTTGGGGTTAAGTTACAGCGGGCGCGGTAAGACGTTGACAGCTACTGGCAATAGTGACACAATGTCAGAGAAACAGTCCACCACGCTGGCCAATTGCGCTTTGATAGACTTCATATATCTTCGAGAAGTTTATTAAGAACTCTCAGGAGTGCAGGTTTCGTCTAGGTAGCAAGTAATAGAGTAAACTTTAAATTTACTGGTTTTCCTATTTCAATACAAATCTTACCCCTTTATTTCCTACAAAATTCTTGATTATCTTCTTTCTATTAAATATTCTATGATCGCAATAGTTGAGCCGAGCTCGGTCGGTAAATGTATCGAAGTCGTGATTGTATTAACGAAGTCGATCGACTGTGAGCTTAATTCAAAATTTATTCGCCACGGATTCCTGGTTTCTATCCGTTAAATATTTAATGGCAATAATTATAAGTGTCAATTGTATTGATCGAATGTTGCCATTTGTTTTGTTATTTGTAAATGTATATTATTCTAATTTTCATATAGTTCGATATAGAAATAAAATCAAATTTATACAAGATTAGCGCTCGCCCGCGGTTTCGCCCGCGTCGTATGTTGATAAAAAGTAGTCTATGTGTTATTCCTGAGTATAATCTATCCCTTTATCAAATTTCACTCAGTTCTATTCGGTAGTTTTTGCGTGAAGAAGTAACAAACATCCATACATCCTCACAAACTTTCGCATTTATAATATTAATACGCAGTCTGCTTAGTCTTAAAAAAATATTTAAAAATTGTGTGAAACGACATTGATGGTTTGAGACTCAAGTATAGCAATGGAGCTAGTTTGACTAAACGAATATTTATCGATATTTAAACGACTAAAGCGTACTTAGATTTTAAGGTCCAGAAAAAAAACGAACGCTAAGCGAAAGTAACATACATACCTAATTACCTATATTATTAATCAATAACATTGAATGAATTAAAATCCAAGGTGAAATAAAGTTACTGGCTCTCAATATAAAGAAGGTCATTAACCCTGACACTGGGCATCGAGAGTAATTTAGCTTGATTCGATAATCGAGAAGGTTCGTAACGATTCATATCACTGTGAAGGAAAACAGACGCCGCGTCGCTGTATAAATTGTTATTTAAACATTAACGGAATACCCAAACAAGATTTTATTTCGGTTTCAACACATTTATAACCCACTACTGTACTGAGGAGGCCTAGATACTCCACTATGCTGCTGAGGCGCGGATTAGTAGAGGGGTCAGTGGCCAGTCTGGGTCGGAAGTATTAATGCCATCCGAAGGCCTCCAACATGGCCGTGAAATGGTCATATATCAACTAGTCCACACCCTGGGCCATGGCTCATCTAGACACCAACAAGTCTTTACTAACACCGAAGTCGTTCTTTGTACCTATTCAACAAATATGAGTATTTATTATATAAATATCTGCCGGGAGTCGAATATGAACTCCCTCGCGTCGCAGCTAAGATCAGTCGACCAATACGGCTACAAGATTCCTGAAATAACTTGTAGTAGTGGAAACAACACTTTGAAATAAGACGTCCCGGGTTCGATATTCACAGAACAGACAGTTACAAAACAAATTAAATAGTGACGAAAATCTTACATTTATATTCTAAATAGCAAATTATTTGCATATTTGTCATGCAAACAAAACCCATAGGTGTAGCACATCTCTGAAATAGAAATGCTTGTATTATTCTCCCACTGTTAAAGTCAATCACGAGTCGGTAACTCTATAAATAAATATCTTTGGACAACTCACACGGCCATCTGATCCCAAACTAAGCATTAGCGTGTACTATGGTGATCAGACAACCAATAAACATACATATTTTTAAATACATACTTGTATAGATATTTTTAACACCCAGACTCACAGAACATACATTCCTGCTCATCACAGAAAAGTTTGACATGGAAATCGAACCCACGACCTTTCGTTGTACCAGCCAAGTTCACTAATTAATAGACCAACCGGCCCGCCAGACTCTTAAAAGCTAATCATATTATTAGCAACTTTTTTCCTTTGTATCAAAACCGATCATAGAAACGCTAAGGCGCCAATCATCGATTGCTATCATTACACGACCAATTATTTCAACAATAAAGAACATTTATTACTGTCGGGTTTCTCGTTCATTTATTGTCAGGTTTTTGTTTTGCGAATTTTATAATTAATATTTTGTACATACATACATAACATATACTTAGAATCACGTTATAAATCAGAACATTACATGTTTAGTAAACTTATATTGACTGGCCGGTTGGTTTAGTGGTTAGTGTTACACCAAAAGGTCGTGGGTTCGATTCCCACCCCGGTCAAACTTTTCTGTGATGAGCAGGAATGTTTGTTCCGTGTCTGAGTGTAATAATATCTATATAAGTATGTATTTAAAAATATATATGTAAGTTTATCATTTTTCTGATCACCACAGTACAAGTTAACACTTAGTTTGGGGTTAGATAGCTGTGTGAGTTGTCCAAAGATATTTATTTATTTAATATCACATTATGCGAGATTTTTAAAAACAACTATTAAAAAATGATTACTCAACGTATATGGCATTTTTGACACGCTATTTATTTATAAGACAAGATGGAAAAAACGGATATTTTTAAACTCAACTCATCGTGGACTTTGCAATTACATATATCGTAAGCACTCGATATACTCGTATACGTAATTCTGATATATAAACGCACCGTTAATAACCTTCCGTACAGGAAGTTAAGAAATAAATCTTACTTCACATGTGTTCAAGGTTTTAAAAATGTTTTGTATGTCTTTAACTGACGCTAACCGGAATGAACCGTTCACAGGCCGGCGGCTGTTTCGATTGTAAGCGTTCGCAAAACTGAAGCAACAACGTGCGCGGTCAGTTGGAGGATGGGTGACCGCTAGTGGGAAAAATTTCATGAACCATGGCTCCCGGTTGTTATTGTTAGATAGCAAATATTTACATATGAATACTTATCTATTTAAATTTGTATATGAGTGACGAAAGATCTTTACATTACGTGCGGGAATTCATCCAATCATCAGCCTTCAACGTCCACTGTTGGACTTAGGCCTCCCCGCATTTACACCACTCTGACCGGTCCTGAGCCTTTTGAATCCAGTGGATACCCGCTGTCTTCTTTAGATCGTCAGTCCACCTGGTCGTAGGGCGTCCTGCGCTCCTTTTTCGAGGCGTGGTCTCCATTCGAGGACCTTTCTTCCCCATAAGAATTCTACGTGCGAGAATGCTTAAATAATATTTTGTTATATATAAGTACAGTCTGCAAAACCACAGAATCTGCTTTCAAGTTTCGCGGTGTGACAATATTACAAAATTCTTCAAACTTTTTGTTACCGAGAACAGAGGTATTTTTTATACGTTCACCACACGTTTACGATAATTTTTAATATTTATATCTCATATAATTTCCAATTTTACGGCCAACCAAAGTAACTTTCGTCGTAAAACTGATCATTAGCGGTAAGGTCGGAAGAGGAAGTTGCGTAAGTGCACTTATTGTTCGTATGAAGAAAGCGGTCAAATGTCAAAGAGATAATTGTTGCAGGAAATTAGAGGAATTACGTATGTAGGGCAATCCTGTTCCTAGTTGGTTACTTGATTATATTGTAAGTACCCGCTTGAAGCTCATTTAACTATACCGAATGACGGTAGTAGTGCGAAGCATGTGTTCTCGGATTCGATTCCCAGTCGAGGGATTAAATGACGGAAAATATTTGTTCTCAGGTCATCGGTTTAAAGTGTTAATTGTGGTGTATGTATGTCCATTCGCAACAAATCGAATATTAATCGAATAGAAAAGAATTTTCAAAATCGATTCAGTAGTTTTTGAGTTTTTAAATTACAAACAAAACTTCTCTATTTCTATGCGTAGAAATTAATTTTAGCTATGCTCTCGTATAGCCGACAACCGAGCCACATGCTCGATGTGTCATAGTAATCCCTTTCTTAGTGCTTATTCATATAATTTTGATAATAATTCAGTAAATCGATACATTTAAAGTTTAACATTCAATGTAGGTTCATTGTTAATAAATTGAGCCTTAAATCTAAGCTGGCAATATTGTGCAGTTTCCTTAAGTTATTAGTACAACGTAATATTTCAAAATGGGATATGCCACAGACATAGTTTGTGTTATAATCGCGGAAGTTCCTCTCTCTATTGCTAAGGTGGAGTAACATTTAACGTAGGCATTTGAAATAGTGCCGCAATATACCGAAGAGTAGCAGAGGTTAGCGGCACAAGCCTTGAGCACTGATGAACAAAATTGGTAATGTACAGCATTCGACAGGCGCGGAGAAACGAAAATCACTTGCCGAACCAATCGCGTGGAGTGATGGCGTGAGTGACGTAAATCCGACCAATGTTATGCCAATAACCAAAATGTATTTATCCTTTCATACCTACATTCCATACAGATACATTTCAGAGTTGCACTGATTTCTGTGAAACCCCTAATAGGTTTGTATCAGATTTTCAAACCTCATCAAACTTGATCCGGGATCTTACCATCTATCTATTAGTGTAATTATAAGTTTACTGCGCTTCCACAGAGATGGAGCTGTATCGTACAGCATATATACCTACATATTAATTTTATCTTTATGGGCACGATCCTTATATTAATTTTACCAGATATTGCAGCATACTTAGGTCACAGAAATTAAACCAAATTTGGTCATAACTATGCAGTCTACATTAGGCAAAGTATTATATCATTGCAATCAAAATTTCCGTTTTCGTAACATCCGGTATAAAGCATGTTTGAGAGAGGTTTCATAAATAAAAACTGATTTAAACTATGTAGTTGAGATCTGGCTCTTGGCCATATTAATAAAGTTGATGGTCGAAATAATTATTGCGACGGCTGTATGTGGGCTTGTACCCACTACAATCTGATCTTTATCGTATGCTCAAGATCCTTTGATTATAACAAGAATCGTAAGACTTAAATTCATAGTATTTCATAAATTCATAGTCAACGAAAAAGTCAACTTTTAAATTGTCATTAACATTACACTAACATTACACAAAAGGTTCTAAAGAAGGATTGTTTGATCGCACAGAGGTTATAGTGTGGAATAACATATAGGGTATTTTTAATCAAAGCACCACACGGGTGAAATCGAGGGCACAAGCTACTACTCTATAAGTGACAAATAATGTGCCTGTGCTAGTAACGGTTGAGGAGTTCCGTTGTCTGGAGTCAGTCCTAATTGCAGTATTAGGTCATGTTTATTGTAAAACTAGAAACTATGGTAGCTTCACTTCGGAAACTGGCAACTGATTCACCTCAAAAAGTAGTTATTGTGACATAACTGTATGTGTACTGGTGTCGCGAATTTATTTTTAGATATTATCTACATCACTTTGCTCTATTGTGAATAATTTTGGCAGCGTACGCTATATAAGGATTTTTTTTCACACGTGGTTATATTATCAAAGTTTTTATACAGACACCTAAAGTTTTTGAAAATATTGTATAGCCTATGTTCATCAGGGATAATTTTAGATTCTAATAGACAAAAAAAAATTTATCGGCCCAGTACTTTCGGAGGCTATTCGATTCAAACAGACAAACACTCAAATTCTTCCTCTTTATAATATTAGTATAGAAAAAGTATTTGAAACTGAAAAATATTGGCCGAGGCTGAGTATTGTACTTTAAGGTATTTCCAAAAGCGTTATTTTTAATTATAGGATATGCTTTGTGCCCTTAATAGGTTATACCAAAGTACCTTCAACTGCTAGGTGTAAATTAAATGATTTGCGTGGAAGTGTTGTTTGGCTGTGTCTGTTAGACGTCTGTGTTTATGAGTCACACGCGTAGGCGACAAATAGCCCTGCTACGCATATTGCTTTCTAGAACTGCTATATAATTATATTTAGACCAAATACATCTACGCATCTCTTGTCTGGCTTCTACATTACTTTGTTCATTGCATTGTTTCTTCATTGTTCATCATCATCTTCATTCCAACGGATGACTGTACCCCTGCTGGGTTCAGTTCTCTAGCCTAAGTCGTCGGCCAAGTGCGTGCTTGGAAGACATTAAGATTATTTTAGGAAATTTTATATTTATGTGTCAAATTTATACAGACGGAGAAAAGAAGAATGTTTAACAAACACATTTGGAGGTATAATTGTGATGCGTATATATATAATGTAATGCGTTGTATAATCTAATTATTAGGGTGTCAAAAAGATATTTTGAATCCTTTCAACTATTATCACCTAAGTCATTTCCTATTGAAAAGTACTCTAAAGGGTCTAAAATGATGCTTGTTATTTTCCCATAGAGTCTAGACGAACATAATATTTTCCAGAACATAACATCTTTAAGTGTGTATTTTATTAGCCAGTCGCAATTCATGAGATATTAGTTACATTTATGAGCGTTTAGGTTAAACTATATTATGATGCGGTTAATATTAAAAAGAAATGAAGACCAAAATGTTCCCGGACATTTGCTGTCATACTAACATTTAAGATTTTGATTTAAAAGCAAATTTCGAGCGCGAAGAAGAAAATATAAATAGTGCGTTGTACATATGTATGTCTGATACTTCCCTGAGAATTACTATGCAAATAGTTAATTTAAGAAGTTCGAAAGATCTGGGTGCGAGATGCCTTGCGTGCGAGAAACGCTGTGTGCGAGATGTTCTGCGATCGAGATGCCCTGCGTGTGAGATGTCGTGTGAAAGAGATGCTCCGCGTGCAAGATGTCTTGTTTATCAATTAATATTAAAAGTTTACTTAGGCTTGTCTGGATAAATTCTTCAAATCATATTATACATAAAATTTCCTGTCTCGTTCTCAGAAAGGGTTTGGCCGATTTTAATAAAAATATTTGTGCATCTATATTTGTTAGGTATGTGAATAGGTCGTAGAATATTGTTTATACCAAGGCTATTCATCTTTTTAACAGTCGGGCCAAACAGAAAATGACATTAATAATTCCTAGTTAATTTTAGGACTTATGGAATAAAAAATATTCTAAAAATTTGCTTATGTGGGCCATTTCAAACCCGTTCAAAGGTCATCCTGGGGTTGAGCACCCTTGGCTCATACCCTTATGTGTTCGGGAGGCCATATCCAGATTTAGTCTTTTTTTCTTGTTCATGGGTTTTGTTGTTTTTAAATTGTACATAACAAAATACTTATGACCCGAAATTTTCGTTTTTCTTCCATCGTTCTTTGTATTTCAGCAATGTTTACTAGGTCAGCTTCTTTAATATAAATTGAAATAAACTAACCTGTCTATAAATGAACTGTAATCAAATTTAAAAACAAATTATCAGTCACAGTATTGAAATCATCAAACATCAGTGAGTATCATATGCATGGTAGTGTGTGAAATTATTATTTAATGTGTTTCCAATGCGTTTTTATATAAAATAATAGCTTTCTGCATTCCTTCTCCTTTAACATTCTCCTTAACCATTGCCTAATTTCTTAGTCAACCGTTTACGTAATATCCGTAAAAATAAGTATAAAGTTTTTGCTTCACGTATTATCGTAGATAACACTATTTTTCTTTCACAAGATTAATACTTGTTGCTATTGTCGGCAAATGCTACTTGTATCAATATACAACTACAATGCTGTTATTAATCGATATTGTGCCATATGTAAGTGTACAGTGCAGCCTACCTGTGCCTATAGATCACAAATCGATATTGTAATCTTACAATCAGTATAAGTGAAATCGATACCAGTAACTACTAGAAGTAAATTACGTATTAGTAGTATACTAACATAGTAAATAGTATAATAATAATTTAGAATTATACGTAAGTAAACTACAAATCCAATTTACATTCACTCCAACAGTTGGTTTCCGTACTATATCTGTTGTATTTGAATGTCAGAACAGTATTATTTTGTTATGCACTACGCCCGTCTCAGTGGCGGCGAGCTTGCTATTGCACTACGCCCGTCTCAGTGGCAGCGGCAACTCGCCCGTGGCACGAAAGTTGCTTATTACAGCAATTTCCTCTATGGGAAGCTAAAAGATATTAACTGGAGTCGTGGTTATATCATTATGTTGCAGACATGAAATATTATAGATATTATCATTACCTCAGTATGTAATGAGATATTTACGGTGCTCTAGACAATGTTGCTCACATCTTCGATTATATCTAATGGGACCACCCTAGTGTTTTAGATGTTGACCTTTTGAAGGTTTTATAGGTAACTTAGGCATTATCGGAGATTTTTTTTTATAGTTCTTTGCTTTGTTTTTCAATTGACTTAGGGACTTTGTATGGTTATTTTTTATTAATTATTGGTTCGTATTGGTGTTAATTCGTTATTGGTTCGTATTGATCAGCTATTGGTTTCTAAGACGAAATAAATGGTTTTCATTTCATTTCAAAGTGAAAATTAAAGCTCATTACTAAGACAGCGGTCTTTGTGTGAAGCCCATACAAAAAACGTATTTTTTACGAATTTAATAATTCATGCATACAATGCACTTTTTTAATTCGTCAGTCTGAATTTCATAATTCAATATCTCATTATTTGACAAAAAAAAGCCCTCATAAATGATTTCTGCGAATTTAAACGCATGAATCACTCATATTTTGGAGGTACCATTTTTGAAACTGCATTCTTTTTGACGGCAACAGATCTTTTTCACATTATTTTTTCTTTGTTTAATTGGGTGGTCACCCGAATTTTTAAGAAGGCAACTTTCCTTTACACGATTTCCTGGCAATGGACTGTCGAGTAGAGTTTTGACATATCCTACATCTGTAAAATTATATTAGTATTAATTAATTGGCGTTTAAATTTTTTGTTAAATGAGGTTTGAGGTGGCTCTATTCATAGCCTCTTCATAGGCCATAGATGGCACTGTGACTCAAGGAATTCTAAGAGTCCGTCAGATAGAGACAGAATTGGTCAAGATGTTAGGTTAAAATGTATTTATTCTTCTAATTCGAAAATTCAATTAAGCTTATAAACGGGAGAAATGTGAGGTAGCTTTACCCTTTGATGATATTATGATGTAAAATGCAAAATACAATTAGATGCACAATTCTTGTTCAAGATCCCAAATCGATATATGTAAAAAATCATGTTTTTTTGTTCTTTATAGACTCCGAAATGGTAGGAGATAAAGCTTTGATGTCTTTTATAACTTTGTTCAGAATATTCTGGAGTAGGTTTTGGTATCAAAAAGATATCGATTGGACACATAGTTGATGAGTTGATGCGTAGATCGCGTGCCGGGTACAGCTAGTGATCTATAAAAGTCGTAGGAGTAGCTATTATGAACCTATGTGTAAGTGGTATAATGTTTTAGAATTCATCTCAACCAAGAGTTTTAACAATGAAAAGTCATTGTAACGTAGTGTTTAGCAAACACTTAACAAATAAATAAGACTTTAATAAATCCACTCGACATATAACATAATATTATGACAGATTTAAAGAGTATCTAATATATTTATCTATGAATACGAATTTGTTTCGCGTGCGTGACTAAACCCATTGCTGCACAAGGTCATATGCCGGTTTGGAAGCCACAAGGCCATATTGGATTCGACGAATTAGGGCTCGTAGACTAAATCTATACTAATATTACTATGAGGAAAGAGTTTTTTGTGTCATTGTAACGAATATACAGACCAGTTGGTCTAGTGGTTAGTGAACCTGACTGCTACACCGAAGGTCATGGGTTCGATTCCCACCCAGGTCACTTTTCTGTGATGAGCAGGAATGTTTGTTCTGTGTGTCTGAGTGTAAATATTTATATAAGTATGTATTTAAAAATATATAT
>DWJZ01009605.1:0-10616 GCA_018249125.1 Asbolis capucinus
ATTTTACCAGAATAATTGACTAACGGGCAGATACACCACTTGTTGCCACCAGGTGCACGATACTAATGTAAAAAGATAAAAGCATTAATGAATAATATCTTAAGAATCCTTATGCAAAGCCTTACCAGCACCTAACTGCTATCGTGCCGTACAATCCCTAGTTTGCCACCATAGCATTGGCCCTAGTAATATTGGCCGCCGCAAACAAAAAAAAATTCATAACCAAAATACGTATGTTGTTATCGTATTTACGAATAGAAACCAAGGAAATACGTCATTAAGAAACGCACTAAAAACTGCTATCAACTTTTCACTTCACTCACACTAGCGCAATTAATTCATTATGCGACTGCAGTCATTGTTTAAGTCATACTGCATTGCGGCGTAATAATTGTGGGTACTTAATCTAATATAATTGCCTAATTGTCTGTCGAGATCGCGGCCTCGCTTTGATAACCGCCTCACGATCTTGATTCTTGTGTGCTTGTAATGACGTCGTTAGCTGATCATGATGGCTCGCCTTCATTCATTGTTTCACGGATGACAGACAAGTGTCGCTTTTGCTGTGAAGTGGCATTCAGGCATTTATTAACTATGATATTGCATTAGATGATTTTCATCGCATCGCTATTAGAATCAATGGTGCTTTAAATAGAATTGTCAGTTTCTCTTTCTGATAGTACTGATGATCTCAGATAAATGTGATTCTAGTATTTGTTTAAGCATCTCCTGTTGGGATTCGTTGCATTGGCAACACCCTTCAACTCCCTGCGACTCCCCTAGTGTTGCCAATATCTACTAGTGACCACGTACCATAAGATGTTCCGACTGATTAATGGTAGACCCATAAAATTTAGGCATCGCAATATGTCGTATCTCATTATGTGGTATCTAATTTAATTGTCTTTTATTATGTTCTGACAACTCGCAGATTTCTGTGCCGAAAACGAAAAATCTTTCAATAACGAGTTATGTAAGTAGATTCTAAACTCAGATCTATAAATTTAAAATGTTTTCGTGATTTCCGCGCTCTCGTCCACATCACATTTCATATAAATCTCCTAATGTCCTAATCACTCTAGACGTCAAGAGCCACGTCAAATTTAGAAACATGTGACCGTGTTCCACAGATCCGAAATAGTACAGCTTTGTACAGAAACTATTGTTTTTAATACAATCGAGTTTATTATTTAAACTAGATGCGAATTTAGAAACCGAACAAAAACCGGGAATCGAAATAGTGAAATGTTGTAATCGTCTAATTCCAGAGAAATGGAATAATACTGGTGAAGGTTAGCCGACATGTTTTATCGTGCGCTTGTGTAATGCGATACCATCGTACATTTTCTTCATACATTTGATTTATTTTATATGCCATTCGGGTTAGCATAATACAAGCTAATATTCATTTCGCTTTGGTTTCATAACATGCCATACTACTATTTTGTAGTATTCCTTTGTATATCTTGTACTTGTACTTTATATATTATTGTAATTCGAGAATCTTTACCTGTTTCTTATGTACCTTGTTGGGTTTCCGAAAACAACACTGTAGTTGCAATGATATATCTAAGTTTTTTTTTTTTAAATCAAGGCATTGATTAATCATGAAAACTTTCAGAATTGGTTTTTTCAATTTAGTTGTGGGTATGTATAAAAAAACATTCTTTATAGTATAATTGTTACTAAATTAAGTTAATGAGTGTTTAAATCCAATTAGAAATCGCATGTTGGAGACGGTCCGGCCAGTCTTGATTCGATCCGGCCTACACAAATATTTGTGCGTAAGAGAAGTGTCTGGCTGTCTGTTTGCATACGTAGCACCTACATAACGCACGGACAATATGGGGACTCCCACCTCGTGAGATTTCTCGTCTTCAATTATTATTAGATCAGATTGTTTTTGACTTTATTCTAATTTCCGTAATTTTATCTTGCATTCTTCTTAATTTTACGAGTTAAGTTTTGTTGTTGTTGTAGTTATGATGTCTGCGGTTGAAACTATTTTAGTAACGCAAATTAATAAAAAATCGAAATACTTATTTTTTGCCCAAGAGTGTAAGTCAAATTATTTTTAGATGTTTATTGTCTTTCTTTTACCTAGTGTTACACACTAAGTAAGGAAAGTAAAATACATAAATTAAAGGAATTTTAAAGTAGTGCCATTTTAAAAACTTACAAATTGGTTTTTGGGTGTGTTTTTGTTGCTCAAATATTTGTTTATTTTAGCTGTCTATTCACTACTAAACTAACTATAGGTAGAAAAATGTCCAATATAACTTAATTGTACCATGTACAATGTAATTCAATTCAATATGTATCTATTTGTGCTGACTTTAGCTTTAAAAATACTTTTGAATATTTAATTGAATACCTTTTATTGCGACGTTTAAGCCAGTTTATGGACTATTGACTCAATCTTAATTCCGCTTTTCAATAATTTAAAGTGACGAAGCAAAAGTCCTTAATATCAGAAACGACATTAATAGTGTCTAAAATAAAACATACCAACTCAAACCACAACTCGACATCTTTTAATTACCGCGACGGTTGTTTAATGCGATCTCTTCTGACGTTGATACCTCATCCAGTTGATACTCCCTAATCCATCTGGTCGTTACCTAGTGGCCTATTTTAATGTCAACGTGAATCCCTCCTGCGGCTATAAATAAAGCCTCGATAGCGTTCTCCTCATTAATCATCCTCTGTCTACTGTCACAACATGTCGTGCACTCTCTCTGATCTTAGTTTACACTCGCTTTGTCCTCTACACCATTCACACACTCTCCTGTTACTCTTGTCCGCCTTCTGGTTTCTGGAGCTTTCAAATCGTTTATTATATCTTTAATTGAATAATTTTTTTGGTTAATTCTGTTCGTATAATTTGATTTTACTGTGTTTTATTTGGGAATTTCAGGATTTTTTTATGAGTCACGTTTTCTTCTTTGCATTTTTGCTAAAATTAGCCCATCTTGTGCGGTGGGATTTTAATAAATATTTCTAACGGAACTACGACTCACCGTGATGACAGTGACATATTAATTTACCTGACCACGCTTCAAATGATTTGAGAAAATTACTGGAACATCAACAAAACTTATAAGTTTATTTTTCGTAAGTTATGACGTATAGTTACGAGCGACGTTTCTAAATGTGTTTTCTATCTATTCATTAATATTAATCTTGCTAATGTCTTATTACCATTTGATCATTTGACGGTCTCGTGGCAACGGATGGGCGTAACTTTGTCGAGTATCTCTGTGAAGAGCAAAATGAATTACCTACAGTAAGGATTTTGACTGATACGACTATAAACGCAGAATCAACAGTCCTTAGCTCCTTGAAGTTTGAAGTTGGGGCAAATTTATATTCATGCGTCTGGCAATTTTAAAGGGCGGTCGTGAACGTGTGCTGGATATAACATTTATAATTAATTCATGGTTGCTCATCAATGAGCTTTGTTACGCGGCATTGTTTTATCTTGATTTACGTCACCTCTTTGATCATAACGAACTGCTAAAGCAAATTCGTTTCGCTAGAATGATATTAATCAAACACATTTTATTGCGGTCGCAAATTACTCGCCGCATATTAAAAGTTATTTCTGAGAACGGTCCGCTATCAAATATTTTCTATAATAAATCATTATTCGCGAAATTATTATCCCCGATTCTGGTTTCATCCCGAACCACAATGCCGAAGTCATATTCCTGGACGTGGTCCAATTCTTAATGAATTTGTTGTCGAAGTTTCCTTCAAGTTTAATACATTATGTTTGAAATCGAATTTCTTTGCTAACCGATCATGAACGGAAATAATCGAAATTAACATTGGCACGACATCGTCGACAAACAGACTCGATCAAAATCACGTGCCCCACATCTGGCCTGGCACCCGTGCCGTGCTTAATATAAAAGATTAAAATAAAGTAACAAAGAAGTAATCAAAGAATCCAGCCGCCGAACAAGAAGACATGAAATCTCCCGCGACGTCTGTCAAATTAGCATCACAAACGAAAATAGCGTCATTCTAATTATTTTGATGACTCAACCGAAATACAATTAATCTTGCTGCTTCTGTGAACTGTCTAAATGACGGACGGACTAAAATATCGTCGCATTTCGCGATAAATAAACTTGGGCGTCGAATATCGAATTTCGATTCCATCGGTGCTGCGTATCAAAGATTTTATACCGGCGGGCAGCCGAGCGCAATGCCGCATGCCAGCCGACGCCGAGTCGGAGTACGCTGTTCAGATTGCTACTGCTCTATGCCAAAATATAAAATCACCCGGAAGTACCATATTAGATATAAAAGACGAACATTTGATCTTATTAGACTATAAAGAAATCTTTAGAAGGTACCTTGTTCCACGCATTTAAACTTTAATCCCATAATATTGTCAACAGTGGATTTTTTTAATTAATACAATATCCAAAGACTTAAAATCTTCGTGAGTTAAAATCATGTGAGCTAAATGTTCCTGATATGAATTAAAACGTCCTAGTAAAACGGGTAATTTATCGAATTGAATCCGAGAGCAAGATTGGTAATATGAAACGATTGGATTTCCGTCAGTACTAATTACGTCCATATCCCGAATGAAGCTAGTGTAATTCTATGCATGTTTTATTCTCATTTTATAAATTCCATATTTCAATCGTCATACAATAGTATTTGAATATCGATTAGACACAAGATTCCCATATTTTGCACCGCTCTAATCCCATTCAAATGCCTCTCAATATTTTAATACGTTTCATTATTGTCAAAATTTAACTGAAATTAAAATTGAACAATACTTCCGTTATGCCCTTGGGATGTATAGAAACGGTAACGTGAGTCAATTTTATTGCCATCAACAGTCGTTGACAGTAGTTCATTGTGTCGACTCACACCCTTACCGAGTCTGCGCCGCGTCTAGTTCGGGCCGCTCGTAAATCAGCGGGCCCACAAATTGGAAACATACCGCTAAACACAATAAAAATTTCAAATAATAACCTCGGATCTAAATCCCATAAAAATATGATTTCGAGTGGGTTTAATCCCGCCACGGTTTTACGACGATATAAAACTTGATTATGAACTGTTGCGGTGCATTTGTTATTCCGATAGAGGTCGCACAATGTTGCATTGACCCATTTACGGGTCGTTCATTGTGCGATATTTTGGCGAGTGCCCCAGACGAAATAAGACCTTTGCATCAATCAAGAATACTGTATAAAAATTACATTTATTTTGCAAGTTTGAGCGGCGAGTTTTGACGTGTTGGAATGCGTAACGTAATTTGTAGCTTTCATCGTGTCAAAAATGTAAATGCTGGATGTGAGTGTTTCCGTAATTATTTAGTAAGAAGTGGATTCAGAGTGTCTTACAAACTTAATAGTTATTGTGTTTTCAGAAATTAAATTTGTGATTCTGATAACTTGTTCTACTTCTTCTTCTACTAGTTTTACTTTTGATTCTGACAACCACCTTCTGATTCTGATAACCACCTTCTGATTCTGATAACCACTTTCTTGTGTTACGATGTGTTAAAAATATTAAATATATGCTTTTTCACGCAAATCGCACCTGAGACCTCTTACGTTGATAGAGGTCCAACTATGCGATAGGGACCCTTGAATGGGGATGAATGGCTCTGTGTATGTTCATAATCATTTGACTCTTTGATTTGTATTTATTCCCTGTGGAATTTCTCTTCAAATGCGATTGGTGGAGTCATATCTTCTATTCTCGTTCACAAGGGTATTTTAGATACAGAGGTTATCATTGCAACGCATTATTATGCTGCTATCGGGCTCAGGTCTACGCTCGGGCTACTGGGCTGGCCAAGTGCAGGAGACTCCACACACCTGCGAGCACTTTGTAGGAACTCTGAGGAATGCAGTATTCTCACGATGTAGTCCTTGTGTCCTCCACCGAAGTGATAATCAACTTTTGATACGCACATGACATTGAAAATTAGGGGGAAAATTATGGGCGCGGAGTTTAAATCCAGACCTCCCGTTCAACCTATTAGGCTACGGAGAAATTGATTAGAAACATATCTACTTGATACTGTTATAATTCTATATCCCAAATATATCAAAGTCAAGTGCGTCAAATTTGCGTCAAACGAAGAACAAAACCATGCCGTTTTTATCGGAATCTTCTTTTTAAAACATCTTGCGTCGGCTTTAACAGTCATGCGTCGTTATGTTTTGATATGTCACATGATTCGGAGTTAAAATTATTTATATAACCTCTGATAGATATTGCTTTTATCTCAATTTATGGGAAACTGATCTATATAACGTACATACATACATGTAAACGATAGAGCACTATTACTATTCGTATAGTTTGAATATTAATTAATGATATTATTATATTAATATTAATTGTTATGGCAATTTATTCCCCATTTTTATAATATTCTCAAGGCTCTGTTGAAAACTTGGATTTTTGTTCAACGAATAATAAAACATTGACCGATTTCTGTACATGGAATATTATAAAGCTGAGGAATTTTTTCGCTTGAACGCTCTAATATCAGGAACTACTGGTCCGATTTTAACTACTGGTTATAAAGGATAACGATATAAAGAGTTTATACTGTATATCATATAATGTTTAAATGACTGACACAAATTGTCAAAAATTTGACCAATTATTAACCAGTTATTTGTCGCAGTCGGGTTTTTAGTTTCTTAATTATGTTGTTTATAGATACCGTATGTGAATATTTCACATACAATTTCACAGTATCTACCTTCCTCTACTGTCACTAAGAACTCGAAGTTCAGCTCGATTCTCTTATAAGTTGTCTTATTAGACGCCTTACAAGTCCAGGCTAACTGGATTGGAATGCCACACGTAATAATTCTCGTTACGGATCGAATTTATTCATTGGACACATATATTTTATTGTTGTGTCGGGAACGCCAGTCTCGCCGCGGGGCCCTATAAAATTATACGAATAAATAAGCGAGAGATAGGGTCATAATTAAAAACATAACTTATTAACAGTTTATTAAAGTGGCGGGTTTCGCGCCTTCCCGGGACGTTATGTATTTAGGGTTGCCGGCCGTGCGGGTTTCCCGGCAGCCCGAGTTGCAAACAGCGAGCAAACAACAAACGATCAGCAACAGCACAAACCATAGCTGTGTCAAAAAATATTGTGTTATGTACGTGATTGCAGATTAATTGCTGATTGCTTGCATATCGCTTGCTGATTGCTTGCATATCACTCGCTGATTGCTTGCATATCACTCGCTGATTGCTTGCATATCACTCGCTGATTTCTTGCATATCACTCCCTGATTTGTTGCATATCGCTGTGCACTTTTTAACAAACCAGGTACTTTACCATATAAGTAGCGCGACGCTCTGTTAGGTAATATGAATTCACGATCTGCGAGCAGTTGTGGCAAAATTTTCGTCATCGCTTTTCGATTGCAAGATGCAGACCTGCCATGTTTCTCCTATGCTAGAAAGGCGTCCGGGGTGCGTCCGAGCGGGGTTGAACGCCAGGTTTTTTGTTTGTTTTTTATATTTTGAAAATTGTATCAAGATAAATAAAAATAGATTTATATCCATCAAAATCATCATTTTATTATACTGAATAATTTAAAAACATACTTTGTTCTAACGAATCCGGATTGTCGTCAGTCCCAAGCGCGCTGTCGTCCCGGACGGCTCCTGAAGAAGGACCTTGGACAATTCCGAATCTAGTCGGGCGAATCCGACTATATCACGTGAGTTAGCTGTCAGTAACATTTATGTGTCCTGGTTGCAGGCTCCAAAATCCCGGGGAACATGTTTCCTGTCTTGATTTATCGATTGTTGTGATGACAACCCTAATTGTATCAAAAGGTCCCGGTAAATACATATTTATGTTGCTTTCAGTTGTAACTCATTTACTGATTGGAACCGTTGTTGGGGTGCTATTGTCGTGTTAAGATATGGCCCGCTGCCAGGTTTAACCGCAGGCGATTAACTATAATAATAATAAAAATATTGCCAAAAACTAAAGAGCATGTCCGATTTCAAAAGCTAAGGAACATTCTTAGCAGATATTATCGCATAACATTTCGTAATAATTTCACACAAAATTACTGGCGTCGTAAACTCAGAATTACCGATATATTTAAGCATGCTTGGTGAGTGATTCTCGTGAATACTTTAAAACCTAGTAAAAATTTAATGTTATATATTCATTTTAATTTTTTTTTTAATTTAATCATTTTAAATTTTTTATCTTATATATAAAATTCTCGTGTTAGTGTTATGTTAGTTACATTATTTTATTTACATATTCGGTAGGCCTGAGAATCGGCTACTACCTATTTTATACCCCTAAGTGATAAGGTGTCGCTGCTAACATATATATTTTTAATTTCCGGATAAATTGATTTTTTTTTATATCTTTATAATGTAACATAAAAAAATACATACAACCAAAAATTTTCACTCTTCTGTCACCAATCCCTTTTTATTAATAGTCATGATAGTAATTCAATCATTACAAATGATCCAGAAATAATTTATATGAAAAAAAAAACCTTTGCTGGGACAGCTAGTTACCTTATAAATCCCTAGACTTGCCTACGTTTTTGTGCTCTTGGAAAGAAGAGCGTAAAAATAAAATAGCGTCGTTAGTGCGACAAGTACTTTACACGCAATTAATCGAGTCCAGTTGCAGGAAAGATTTATTAAATGATTAAATCTGTATGCAATTAATAGTTCCAGTTACCAAAGATACTGTTGAAAACTGTTACAACAATAATTGTAACTGTTACAACAATAACTGTAATCTGCATAATGAACTAAGAGTGTCTAGATCGAATGATAGACAGATCACTGAGATATGGTGATACCACGCCTTAGTCTTAGTGGTTGTGTGGTCTTGGGTTCGATTACCGGTCAGGCAATTGTATTAGTGTTGTTCATATCACCCAGGGAATCATTTATTTCGTTCATTCATTTCATTCATTCAGTGAAATATCCAATTTCGATATTTGTCTTTCACCTGCTAACCGTTGAACAGATTAAGATGTTGGCACACGTATAGATAATCTGATACATAAGTCTAAAATATGACACGGGCGAAGCCGCCGGCAGAAACTAGTTAATTATAAAACGCACTTAGGTTCGAAATTTGAACCCAGCACTTACCGTTGGTGCGACCTACGTTCAAAACCATTAACAATCACAGCTTATTCGCCAAGTACCCTCCAATAATTAACATTTAAATCAAAACACCCTTTGTATTGAACACAACAGCGCCGTCTTATTATGGGATCTTTATTACTGTAATGGATGTTAAGATATATAAATCTCATGCCGCCTCAGTGCCATATTTATGGCGTGGCTGCCATAGAACTATGGTGAATTACATTAGGGAGTGAGCCCTAGGGCGCTGGCGCATCCCACATTAACTCGCTTAGTGTACTAGAGTTACTAAGTCTAGTTATCGTCTTGTCTATAACCTATATTAAACTCACCAATCCTACTGATTCTACTAATTTTTTAATGACCATAACGATAAGTATCTTTGGACAACTCACACACGGCTATCTGATCCCAAACTAAGCGTGAGCTTGTACTGTGGTGATCTGACTGATACATATTCATAAATATTTTTAAATACGGAATTATATAAAAAATTATAGCCTGAGCAAGATTCCTGCTCATCATAGAAAAGTTTGACCTGAGTGGGAATCGAACCCACGACCCTCGGTGTACCAGTCAGGTTCACTAACCAATATACCAACTTGCCTTATCCATATATAAAATAAAAAGGTTTTTGAGTATGGATATATGTTACTCCTCTTTCATATAAAACTACCTGCTGAATGAATCCAAATGAAATTTGGGTCATGTATAGATTGTAATTGGAATAACTCATAGGCAACTTTTTTTATCAACGAACCATGCTAACCCGCGGGCGGAAACAAAGTAATTTTTATAATTCTTAAAATCCGTGTATCTAAAAGACATAGAGGAGAATTGGGTATGTCGTACTTAAAATATATCGCCAATATTTCCTTCTAAATAGTACTGTTTTTTTGCACTAGAATCAGTAAAACATGCCCTACTAAATGCTACTAGGCATGTCATCTAGTAAGGCGCCCTGGTTTTTCTTTCGTGATAAAATTATTTTCGGTAGATCATTTTTTTTGCGTCAACAGTTTTCATTCGCTACATAACTTAGTTTATTTATGTACTGTTATGCGTGCTTAGTAGTTTATGCTTGACCAAAACCTGATATAATATCGGTTGACAAGAGAGTGGGGTTAAGGTTAAGAGGGAGAGAGTGATATGACCACGTGGCAATAAATATTCTTTCTTTCTGTCTTTCTTTCTAACAAGGACCGAGGTAAAGAGCCTACAAACTTATCCGATCTTCTTACGAAATTAAATATCATTAGATATTATAACGGTGATAGCCTAGTGGTTAAGAATTCGTCCTTCTACTAGGGAGTCTGGGTTCGAATCCCAGGGCGCGCACTTCTGACTTTTTGGAGTTATGGGCGTTTTAAGCATTATAATGACACTCGCTATAACGGTGAAGGAAAACATCGTGAAGAAACATGCATGCCGGGGAGTTTACAAAAATCAAAGGTGTTTGA
>DWJZ01009606.1:0-10616 GCA_018249125.1 Asbolis capucinus
AATGAATACAAAATTTATGGGGTAACATGAATCTATTAAGTCTTATTGAAACTATCAGATTTGTACCTCAATTATGTATGTACCCACACAATTATTATTTGTTTTTGATAAGCTGTTCATACAAATATAACATCACTATATGTCTACAGAAATAATTACAAAATACACCAACTGATATTTGAATGACTTGGGAAAATTCCCATTACTTAGTATAATATTAGTTGCCTTTATAACTTGCTTCTACAATACCATAACAGAAAATGTGTTAATGATAAAATAAGTCAGTAATTCATACGAGGGAAGTCTTTAAAACTTTAGTAATAATCTTCAAAATAGAAAATTATAGAAATTTGCGCTGATGGACCGAGATAACATCATGTTAACTAACACTGACAATAAATTATAGTTCTGCATTGTCCCATCACACGACACTAAACGAAACATCCCTTTAATTAATATAAAGTTGTCATATTTTAGAATCACATTGGTGTATTTTGTTACAAACTACTGATATTTTATTAGTTTTTTACGTTATACGTACTATTACGATTATTATATATTAGTACGAAAAACCAGGTTTTTTAGATGTCAATATTTAATGTAAGATGAACGTACAATAGGTATCCAATTATAACTAGACTAAACTATAACCAAGGAACAAATTACTAACAAAAACAATTTAAATTAAACACCCGAACCATCGTACACTTTTCTATCCTTAAGGATATTGTAATTTTAGACTATCATCGTCGTAAACAAACATTTTTGACTCAATAACCTACTACTGAGTACGGGTCCTCATGACTGCGGACGCGTGGAGCATACTCCCTTCCCCTGGGCAAAAGAGGCTTACCTACCGTCACAAAGTTTTTATGACACCCGGAGGCTTAACGATTGCTATCTGACGGTAAAAAGCGGGGCCGACGGCTTTACGTGCCCTTCGAAGCACGGAAATGCCCATGAAATTTTTGCCATTAGCGGTCACCCATCCTTCAACCGACTACGCCGTGTTGCTTAAATGTTCGGTGACTGTCGCCCTTTTGAGTGTCCAGGTTTTAAGTAGCGACCATTAATTCCTCGTTCAAAGGGCCTAACAAACAATAGTATGTAATATTAGGTATGCTATGAGATGAAGGCCGGTGCACGAGACCCAATACGTGTCCTGCAGATGGGGCACTTGTCGTGGATGTGTTCGGAACAGTCCTCACATAGACACACGTGGCCGCACGGCAACAGGATCACCTGAAGCATGTTCGTTCTATAGTTTTCTAAATGCGAAAGTTTGTGAGAATGGATGTATGAATGTTCATTAAGCTTGTACGCAAAAAATACTCAATGTATTTGAATTGAACTAGAACGCAGCAGTAATATATAGCCTAAAGGTGTGAATGCCGATCTCTTCAACAAGAGGTTCTGAGTTAAAACCATGCACGTAATATGCGTATTCCAAGTCACGTATAAAGTAATATGCGTATTCCAAGTTAATTATAACTTGCTATGAACGAGAACATGTCGAAACATGCGGTCTTGAGAGTATCCCATAAAGTTCTCGAATGTACCAAGCACTTTGGCAGTGTATGGTAGACCATACCCCTCATACTGTGAGTGGAGACCTGAGCCCAATAAAGATCTATGGGGTACAATGATGACGATAAGTTGGTGATTACCTCTTTGGGGTTCTCGGCGCAGACGACGCACAGCGGCGCCTCAGTGACGTCGGTTTCCCGGTACCGCGCGCGCCGCTCCCGCCGGCCTTCAGCCAGCTGCTTCTTCATACTCTCGTCTTGCTCTTTTCTCCTCTTCCGCTTTATATACTTGTACGCGACGCGACACGACACCACAGCTGCCACCGCGCTTGATATTACCAGTAGAACTCTGAAATAAAATTAATTTTAAATCGATAGCCTATCGACTACTTATAAGCTAATGGACCCAATCAAGAAAACTGGTTGTGGAATAACATTAGACTAATCGATCTAATATAAAGCAACGCGCGTCTGACCAATAGTTGATGTTGTATACATTCGAATTAACGATTCACGGTGCGTTATTTTGGCGCTTCCCGATTTCTCTTACCTCAGCACTTTGATTAAATTATTTTGATGGTCCTATGTACCTATAATAATATTTTAAAGAAGTCTCTAGTAGTCGTTAAAAAGGTGGAGAAAAGGAGATTTAAAACGTACTTTACTTTCACATGAAATTTGTATGTTACCAAATTGTTCATACCAATACAATGTTAAAATAAAATCTAATTTCCATAATGTACATTTCTATCTCAGGGTCCACTTGTTGTACCTTAGTGAAATATTTTTTTTTTCTATTAATATTTAATTTCATCGTCTTCATCGTTCATTTCATTAAGTACATCGTACGTCGCTGCGCGTCGCGTCGTACACCGCACGAAATAAGAAATACCTAATTGTTGTAGAAACAACTCGTAGGCCGAGTATTGTGGTTGATACCTCAGCAGTGATAGCCTATCGGTTTGAAAGTCTTCGAACGGAAGAGCCAGGGTTTGATTCCTACGCGCCTCTCTAATTTTCTAAGTTAAATACGTATTTGAAATGAATTATTACTTGCTTTCGCTGAAATATAATATCGTGAGGCAACCTGCACTCTTGAGATTCCCCATAAAGTTTCTGAAGGAATGTTAAGTGTACCGATCCCGACTGGCCAGCGGTAGCCCTCTAGTTGTGAGCGACCCGAACTCAACAATGGGAAAGTTATGAGTTGTAATGATGGGCTCGTTTGCTCAGTACCATAGTAACATCGCAACCACAACACAAATATTAAACAGATAAATAAAAATTTATTCATATTTCTATTTCAAATTTGGACGATTCCAAAACACATTTTTCCCAAAATTATTAGGTACTTGATGAATTGATTCTTCGAACCAATAAGTTTCGAATTTTGAAGTACAATTTTTAGCGTATTTACTTGTGTGGTTTTATTAGAATCCGATAAAATTAATTATTATAATATATACACCAATTGCTCGTATTTAATTGGTAGCATATCCACTATTTCGATCACGCACACAACTAACATATTACTAGACACGCGGAGATTACTAACACAACTTTTCATTCGTATATTAACATGCAGGCCATATAAAGATAACAGGCCATATAAACAAATATATATTAAACTACTTATAAATATGTACTAATGTTTGGGATATAACTTACATAGTAGTTACAAACATTACAGTAAAAATAGCGGTTCGCGCGAGTAAGATCCACGTTTTCTGCGCGTCCGTTCGCATTCGCGCGCGGGACTGATTGACATTAATAGAGAGGTCGACTACAAACGAAGCAAAAAAACAATCCGTCCATTTCACGAATTAAAATAATAAATAGTTAACCTTAATAATTTTTTAGCACTAGTCGATCGGGTAACGTAGAAAACAGGTCCCTACAATATTTATATTAAACGCTTAGTTACGCAATTTGGTGTAATGTCTCAACGGTATGCTTATACAACAAACGACGTTGTTTTCTTCGTCGTTTATTATGCGTACCGCAAGGAATGGAATAACTTGCCTGCGTCGGTGTTTTGCGGTCGTTGCGGTCGGTACATCGTACTTTGTGGGAGCCTTCAATTCAAGAGAAGAGTGAATAGGCATTTACTAAATTAGTGTGTCCAACATCTTAGACATCATCACCACTTTCCATCGGTAGGATCGATGTCAACCATTAACTTATTTTGTATAAAAAAATTACATTTTTATCGCCATATGTATGTATACATATGTATGTATAAAAGTTGGGATTTTTTTAAAGTAAATAAAGGTTTACACGACCAACAGGCAAAAGCAGCAGGAATAATACGCTGATTATGCTTATTGAAAAATACATAATTATCCTGAAAGACTATTTATCCAAACTACGCTAATTAACCGCTTTTCCTACAACGCTAGTTCTAATAATTACGTATAAATCCTGATAGCATACCTCAAAAAATCTCTGGAGGCAGCTAACTTCTTCAACAGGCTGGATTTAGAGCTTGTAGTCAGGTACAGGGGAAGCCCATCAGAAGGCGGCTGCAGCTTCAGTCCGCCCCCGCCCGCGCTCAGCTCGCCCACCGCAGTCAGGTACGTTCCATCACGGATCATCTCCTCCATCGACTGCAGCCCGCGCTGCTTAACGCCAGAGAAGAAGCCCCAAACGTGGTCGATCACGCCAGGGGACATCGGTTCGAATTTGTCCGATATCACATCCATATCTATTTATTTGTAGAATGTTTTAAAAACCGAATTCAAGGTTATGCTATTGTCAATTTTTTTCATATCTCGGTAAACAATACTTCAGAATTATCGGTCTTACAAAAACAACACAAAGTACGATTTTTTAAATATTTATTTTTAAACAGAATATAATGCTCTTATAGGAATGTTGCAAGGTGCAGGAAAACATTTTTCCAGACCATCCAGGAAAGTATTTAGTTAATGAAATCAGTGTATAGTAAAATCAGTAGCACTTATAATCTTGTGTGGGTCGTAAGTGATCAACCGAAGTGAAGTGAAGTTAAACAATAGTGAGCGCAGTAGGAGGATGGGTGAACGCTAGTGGCAAATAAAATCGTCAGTACTTTCGTGCTTCGGAGGGCACGTAAAGCCGTCCGCATTAGAGCAACGAAGGACGATATCTTTTAGGTCTCCTTGGCCATAAGAGAACTTCGTTCGTGCTTAGTGCGTGCAATAGTAGGCCCTAAAATTGAAACCAGAATTGTAAAATTTACAAACCATCATGCACTTAGATATATTGTGATTTTACATAATGGTATTTGATATTCCCGCTATTGGTATGACATAAGAAAGTATTTGAGCTTATCTTATCTAATATTCGGGCAAAAAGGTTGGCTATACATATCTGCAATTTATCATAACAAAACTGTTCATTTTCTGCAAACATTTTTGGCTAACGTTATTTTGCTGTTTTTTTTTCACATATTCAACAGAATTATTAATATAATCTTGGCCTAATTTCCAATATGCTATTTGACCATTTTTTGAAAATAATATTAGAAGATTCTATATGTTATAATAAATATACTTTAATATTTTAGGGGAAAGAAGAACTATTTCTATTTGAAAATCAACGTCAAAGTTTGAATTTAAAAAACCACGCCTAAACGCATATTTTTATGATGGCAACATATGTACACCTGGCACGTGACATCACATCGCTACGGATAATTTGTAATTGTAAATTGGTGCTGTTGTTGCAGTTGTAATTGCATATCATTGTATATTATATATGTATATTATATACGCCTAGAATATACATTATTAGGTGAATTAAATATTATGCGACTACGCCTAGGCATGATATTGAGAGTAAACTTATTTTTTGTCATATAACAAGGTCTCAAGAAAGAATCTATTAAAATATGAAAATGTTATAACTATGAATTATATCACTATGATTGTTTTGTCTACCTGGATTCTTCAGTATTATTCATATTGATGGTTAAATGAAATGGCAAAATTGAATCCACACAATTCACCAATTCATCTAAAGTAAAACTAACTATAAAAACAAAACTACTAAAAAAACGTTTTTCTTTGAAATTAACTTTTCTTATAATTAAATTTCAATTTGAGATGACTCTGCATTAGTTCATTATTGTTTAGCCAGTTTTGCCTTTCAACCGTCAATGTAGATAAATTTGAATGAAAGTATATATTTTTACACAGTGTATAAACCACTAATTGAGTTCATCTCACCTAACAGTTCAGCTGCGAGCGCGTCTATCACTTCAATGCTATGGCTGCCATTGCTTAAAACAAACGGTGTGGAGTTGTACACTTCATTGACTGTCCGCGTCTGATCTGACCAAAACCCTGCCGATGTTCTTGCTATCACATGCTCTTTAATTGTCAATCTGTAAACCAGGTGGTGTTTTATTTGTAATGTCAATCACTGGTGATGGAGCTATTAATTGTATGAATTGTATCTTTACACTTATCAACATTAAAATACTGCACATTTTGCAGGTTACAAGTCAGAAAAGCGAGTAGCCTAAAAACGAGGAAGGATAAACTAATTATAATGGAGTACTGAGTTGCTACAATTGGAAAAATTTTATTGGAAAATCCTGATAGTTAACATGCGTACATAATTACATTAGTCAAAGTATATATCTATGAAATATAAGAATAATTTAAAATGTTTTAAAATTACCTTTGAATTACACCTGTGACTGATGGATTGGTGGTGCTTCTGATAGGGTTGCCGAGGGGCTTGACCAAACCCCGTATCACAACAAACGGGATTATATTGTTAGGATACTTGCTGATCTCTCTGTTTATAGTTGAATCTATGTCGAGGACTGGAGCTGTCTACAATTTAAATATTGTAGTTTTATTTATCTGTATTTTTGTTCTGTTCTTCATGGCATTGCATGATATTCAGGAATTTGCCTCTAAACTGGAGTCTAAATAATAAAGCTTAAACCATAATACATCCACAATAACTTCAATATATATATATATATATAACAGTGTCAAAAAAATTGGTGCAGCATATTAAAATACAAATCCATTATCTATAAAATTAAATGATTATCATACAACAGATACCACAAATTATTCAATATCATAAATAATATATGCAAGTTTTTTCATGTTATCTGAAACCTTAATAAGTGATGATAATAATCATATAAAACATATAACAAGGTGAATATATTATAATCCCTAAACATCATTAGATTTATACTAATATTAAAACTGCAACAGGGAAAATTCTGTACTTTAAATATTTTTTGAAGCTGTTATCAATATAGAGATCAACACTTTTTTTTTGGATTTATTGTCTGTATATCTGTTAGACCTTCATGCAAAAACCACTGGTTAGTTTGTATGGTTATAGGATAGGTTTTATCACAGGAAATGGCTTTGTTCCCCTAGGTCAACAGGTTAAAACTAGTATGACAATTCTGAAACCAATCGACCAACTTAGATGAAATTTAACATGTTTGTAGCTTATGTAGCAACACACATATGATACTTTTTATTGCAGAAAACTGCATGTTCCCATGGGATAATAGGTAAATACTTGTATGGCAACTCTGAAACCACTGGACCACTTTAGGCACAATAAATCATGCATTTGTAGCATATATGACGAGAAGGATTATTTCATCAAGGAGGATAGTTTTCATCAAATCTTCTTCCGAAGCAAAGACAGAGCAATTTCTAGTCTTAAATATATAGACTTCATATCAAAACAATTCATTACAATAACTTCATGAGATACTTAGTTAAAGCATGATAACTACAGTGTAATTTATAATGTTAATACTTATGACTTTAGCCTTTATCATTAATATTTGAATATATATTGTATAATTAACTTGATAGTTGATGTAGGGACTTTTTATCGTTAAATTTTGACTTTCGTTAAGTGAGGTTTTGGTTCCTAAGATGAAATAAATGCATTTAATTTCATATGTATGAAAAGTCCCTATAGTATGTATACAGAAGACTCTGTGTTTAAAACTTTGTCCAACAATAAAAAGAGAGGTAGGATCTAGGATGAAGTTAGAAGTACTTTACCTGTAAGGCGTTTAATACGTGTTTACATTTGCTCAGCTGTTTCACACAGAAGCCCAATAATAACGAATCCACAGCAAGAACTATAGTTTCGCCGATAATCTCTCCAAAGAAATCCATTTTGACTTCTGATATAACCACAGTGGAATTTAGCTTAATTAGTATACTCCCAGTATTTCAGTTCATTATCCGTACCGAAACAATTACCTAATATTTAGAAAAGCAGTTTTTTATCAAAAATAACCCAAAGTGAAGTCATTTTCAAACCAATCGTTTCTGACAATCTCACATGACATACAATAAATTCAACATCACTGTCACGATGACATTGATTTTTTGTTATAATTTAACAGTCTTGGCCTTTTGCGATACAGCCAAACGATGACATTGGTTTAGGTGATATTGATAATTAATGATTTAATATAAAAAGTAAGACAATGGGACTAAGAAATATCAATTGTCAGCCCGAATAAAAATAAATTAAAAAGCGCTTTATTGCACATACTTATTGTAATGAATAGTTAATGCTAACTGTATAAATTATTAAACGGTGATTAAGTATATTTTGGTTTAAATTTAATCACTTATTTTCACATACGACTTCACGAATCAACATTCATCCATTTTTGGCCATCTTTAAAGTATATAACCACGTACAAAAGGAAGGTCATTTCTTGAGAATAATAATACAAACATTCCTATTTACATGATTTATTTCATAAATTATTCTAATCTTAAGTATAACTAACTGATCTAAAATATCTTAATTATTAAAATGAACTGACTCTTGTAAAGCTTATTAAACAATACCTTACAATACGCACTATACGTACAAATGAACACAATAATGTCTATTTTATCCTTAATTTCTCCTTCTCCGGACACGTGATATTCTCCACGCATTGGGTTCCTCATATTTATTATACAGAGGCTCCAGTCGCTGGTTCTTCTTAAACTTGGAAAGTTTCGTGGGATCGGAGAATTTAAAGAACGCTGGCGCGAACTCCACCAGCCACTTGGGGTCGATTGTAGTCACTTCGCGCATGTATTCTTTAGTCGTCTGCACCAACTCATGGTAGATTACCCTGATAAATGTAAGATTTAAATTTAAGATTTAAATTTGTAAAATTAAAAATAACTTCATTGATTCTGTATCAAGCAAATACTCTTTGTGTAAATGTAAAAATTGTAAAAGCCCTTACCACTCAGGCTGCCTATTAAAAAGTGCACTGGATGGATGGATGTAGACGACCTGGCTGTCGACAAGGGTGCGGTAACCCTCTTGCGGGTCCTTCTTGGCAGCATTACGGAAGAACCCTGAGCAGATCGTCTTCTGGATGCGCACCGTGTTCTTGCCCGCCGACACAACGTCCAGCTTGTGCCTAGACAAAACCAACTACATTATACTGGGCAATCGTGAACTTTTAAGGTATAGTTATCAAACGCATGTGTTCATAGCTTGTTGCCTTGTTTCGATTATAACCGATCGAAAAAGTGAAGCAAGCAGGGGTCACGGTCGGTAAGACGATGGGTGACCGCTAGAAGTAAAAATTTCATGTACGCTTCTGTGCTTCGGAGGGCACGTGCAGCCGTCGGTCCCGATTGTTGTCGTATGATAGCAATCGTTAAGCGACACTTGGGTTGGCCACTAACCCCTCCAACAATCCGCATTATAGCAGCGTGGTGGTGCATACTCTAGGCTTCCTCAGAGAGAGAGAACCGTGTTCCGTAGTGGGCCATCGATGGTTTGAACCGAACCAACGCAAAATATGCATAGGAATAACATGTTAAGTAAAGAAGATTTTTAAGGCAACTTGGACTCAACCTAATTATAGCCCATTACTGAGCATAGGTATCTTGTGACTGGAGTAGCCTAAAGCATATGACAATGTTCTAGTACGGATTGGGAGAGGGTTCAATGGCCAAAAAATTGTGCCATCGACAAAACTTAAGAACCAATATATCACAATAATAACAAAGCCTGCTTTACATGTCCTCTGAAGCTGAAACTGGCCTACAGTTTGGCAGAATATAAAAAAAACCGTAGAACTATTGTTAAATAAATTGAAAAAAGCATAGTGCTCATGAAATTTTTGTCACTAAATCTTTACCCCACCACACTTCATTGCTTAACTTAACTAACAATCAACTAACTACCTGTCCATAATTCCCAGCAACTGCTTTCTCACGTCCTGGGCGCGCTTCAAGGTTCGTATCTGGACGAAGTTCTCATAGCACCATGCATTGGAGAACTTATTATTCCTCCAGCTGTTGTAGACAGCAAGGAGTGTCAGGTGATCACCCTCGGGCTGGTTGAACTTTGCCTTCTTCTGGTCTGCTAGCGCCTGCTTGTCCTTCGGCCGGTAGAACACGTTCTGGACGCTCAGCATTGAGACGATGGTCAGGATCTCGTCCGAACACTGCAGCGCCACCGACATTATCAGGATCTTTGACAGATTCGGCTCCAGCGGAAACTCGGCCATCTGGAAGTGGTATTTAGTTATTAGGTCTTGGAACGTGTAATTTTGTATAGTATTTTCTAATAATATAAGATGCGCCAGTACGAATTCCGCCAGTACAAACGAAGCGTTTTGCGTCTTCTTTCATCATGCGTACCGCGAAGGATTGGAATAAGTTGCCAGCGTCAGTGTTTTCGTTCGATTATAATGTAAGCATCTTCAAGTCAACAGTGAATAGGCTATTACTAAATTAGTGCGATTCACTATCTAAGACCAGATCGCCACTTACCGTAAGGTGAGATAGTGATCAAGCACTAATTTATAGAAAGTACAAAAAAATTAAATTCCCTTTTCTGAGATGGCATTATTGAAAATTCATATTTGATCAAAGAATGGTCAGACCCGCTTGTTTCAACATCTGTATAAGCAGGGACGAAAAAAGGGTACTCCTCGTACTGTTAATGTCCTTTAAACAGACCGGCGCTGCGGTGGCCAGAGCACATTTTTATCGCATTCTTTTACTTAACTTAAGTATATTAGTTTGTTAGTATATTTGTTTGTAAAGTGTTCGAGCGGAATCTTGTAAGTTTAAT
>DWJZ01009607.1:0-10615 GCA_018249125.1 Asbolis capucinus
TCAAAATTATAATTGTAATTATACTTTTACAAAATGCATTTCTGAGACGATATGGTCGGGTCGGTCCCACAGTGCGGTGGCCGGCCTCTGCACTATTAGAGGGCTCCGGGATCACACAAAGGAACACCAAGGAACCACCATGTACCTAATAACCACAGCATTATAGATTTGACACACTAATATCTTCATAATATATACTGTGTTTTGTTCACACGAAACATCCAATTACACGAACTCACATGTGATTTAATCAAAGTAAACATTTATTTATTCAAGTAGGTATTAATAATATACTTATGATCATCAACAATTTTTTACCTGACTTGTTGGTCTAGTGGTTAGTGAAACTTAGCGCTACACCGAAGATCGTAGGTTCGGTTCCCACCCAGGCCAATCTTTTCTGTAATGTGGAATGTTAGTTCTGTGTGTCTAGGTGTAAAAATATCTATATAAGTATGTATTTCAATATATATATTGTTTACCAGTTGTCTGATCACCATAGTACAAGCTAAAGCTTAGTTTGGGGTTAGATGGCCGTGTGAGATGTCCAAAGATATTTATTTAAATATATATTTTTTTAATCTACAACCATAGCAGTATGTGGCTATGTCATTTATTATAATGTCAAGTCTATTGGCGGTGCCTTATCATCGAGTGTGTCAATTCGTTTGCCTACTTATCACATTAAAAATAAATAGATAGCAAAACCTTTTTTACAATTTATCGTCTCGCATAAAATACATTCCTTACTTCATGTCTACTTGTAAATTATAAATAATGAGTATCCGAAATCAGTACATCCAAAAAAAGTTAATAGCGAACATACAGAAAAATAAAAAAAAAGTAATACTTCAAAAACGACTCGTCAGATGTCGCTAAGCATAGAGAAATCAAAATTGTTATACAGATTAAAAAGTTCTAAATTAAGATATAACATATAAAATACACACAAATTGAAAACCTCCTTTTTTTGAAGTCACTATCTTGCCATAAAGGCGTACAATTATTTATATTACGTAATAACAACAATATATATTTTTAAAAGCAATTAATATTCAAAATTGTCATTGTGTTAAATGAGAGAAAACAGCGAGTTTTTAGCCTTCAACAATAGGCTAATAATGAATTTGCCAGTAAATAAACCATTTTCCGTGTTATTGTTATTTTACAAACTCCAACAGTTACAGATAACGAATGAAAAACAAATGATTACACATGCATATATTAGAGTTACCAGACTCGATATACGCATGCATATATTAGAGTTGCCAGACCAGGAGAGTGCATGATTTAATTCCCCCATCTCCTTTTCACTATTGCACGAGCTGACGCACGGCGCGTAACCCCGTGAACATCCCCCCGGTACAAGCACTTCACTTTAACAGGCCGATTGGTCTAGTGGTTAGTGAACCTGACTGCTACACAGAAGGTCGTGGTTTCGATTTCTAACCAGGTCAAACTTTTCTGTGATGTGCAGGAATGTTTGTTCTGTGTGTCAGTATGTAAAAAATATCTATATAAGTATATATAAAAAAAAAGTATATCTGTATGTTTATCAGTTGTCTGATCACCAAAGTACAAGCTATAATGCTTAGTTCGGGATCAGATGGCCGTGTGTGAGTTGTACTGAGATATTTATTATTTATTTAGTTATTTCTTCATTATGATTTCAACGAAATCCTTGTATAACATCAGTAGTTTCTGCCAGAGATTTTGCACGCATCGTGTGTTGATAAAAATTAGCTTTATTTGTACCCCAAACTGTAATCTATATGTGTTAAGATTCATTTTAACCCGTTCAAGGGCTAGCGCGTCAAGGAAATGCAAATATATGTATAATAGGTTTCTAGGAACTACCAGCTATAGAGATACGTGCGGCAAAAACCTCAGTAAAGCGTAATATTAATAATGAAAAAATATAATAGTAATTATTACGTCGATATAATTAAATCACTGCATAAAAGGAATAGAAAAGCATGAATCTACTAATCTGAACGTATCTTAATATCTAATTTGGCATTAGAAATGTGTTTGAGGTACTCACGATTGTTATACTCACAAAGCCATAACCATCGTGATCCGCCCACCAATTCCATCAATCTACATATATTTTTTTATTGCCTCCATTAATTAACATAAACATTGTTATCATATTTCTCTGAAATGAATATGTCAGAGCAGATAATTGTAATCAATGTATACATCCACCAACACACTAACAACAGACGTATTTGTCAAAATATTTTTTAATCGACTTCAAAAAAAGATTCTCAATTCAAATTTTTTTTTACTTTTTTACGTTGGTTATGGTTGATCAACCCAACGCCCGTTAGAGGCTTTTTACTTTTTAGTACGCACTCGTATCGGATACTAATTTCATGTAGTCGCAATTTCATACTAGTATGGGTCACGGTCTTGACTCATTTGCAACTGGGTTAAAAATCGGTGCGATAAACATATATAGTGAGTACCCGTAAACAGCATAATATATGATAGGAAGTTACATATTAACATAGTTTTAATTAGCGTCCCTATTAAACTGAACTCATCATTAACTTTACAATAACATGGGTACTCAAGAAATGGATCAAGCAGGCTATTTCGATCCAGTTCAAAATCTATCTTCCCCCACCATGGATTTAAAATGTATTATAATTATGAACTAACAATATTTATAAATGCAGGCCATACATACATTTTATATAGCTATACATATATTTTTAGCAATTGTTTATTTAATAGTCAGTTTTACACATTTTGAAATTTAAAACAAAACAATCTTTCGTTTGGTAATGTTTAAAAATAATATTACTTGTTTCTAAAATAATCCCGGAACAGTGATCGAATTGGCCTACTAGTCGGCCTCTTTATAAGGCCATAGTCGGCTCATCTATATAAAAAATAGTGCAATACAGCATAATAACGACTAGGTAGTTATTCGATCAATGACAACAATAGGACAAAAGGCGTCTCGCCGTCTCGACAACAGATTGTCCTTCTAGTCCTGTCTTTAAGAACAACAGAGTTCATACAAAAGCGTTCCACTATGTTAAGGATAGTGTATAACTGGTATTAAATCGTGTTTATATAATATTACTTGTCCTTCCGACTTATATCATAATTGCGAAGGTATGTGACGACGGATGGATATTTGTTACTCCTTAATGCAAAAACGGCTGAATGGATAGGAATGAAATTTGGCACAAAGATAGATTATAGACCGGATTAACACATAGGCTAATTTTTATCAACATAACACGCGGACAAAGCTGCTGGCGAACACTAGTATTATAAATGCGAGTTTTTGAGGATGAATTTGTTACTCTTATCACACGTAAACCGCATTTCACCGAATTTTCTTCGTCTATTTCGTCACTATAATTAATAGAGTTATAGTTCATAGGAAATATGATATTCTGCATTAATTTAATAACGAAATGTAATTGTATTGGCATCTGATATAAGATACCTCGATTATGCAGATTCCAGAAATCATTTTCTAGCATTATGCAGTAGGTACATTGCTAGCGATCTCATTTGCGGTCCTCGTTAACGTACGCAGTACATTTGCAGACAATTACTGATAAATACATATAGATATGGTTGTAATATACACCGTAATTTTGATGATAAAATTATATGCTGGTCGAATATTATAGACGAGTGGCAATTTATTGCCTTCGGTTGGAACTGTTACGATAAGTGGGAAGCATATTTTTGATTTTGTGTGATAGGTAGGCATATGTACCGTGTAGCTACCTATTTGACATGTACCTAAGATAGTACATATTAGTAAACCGGCCATTTCTCTTTTACGTCTGCTTTAAAATATTCTTACTAAATCTAATATGTACACCCGCTAGGAAAAAAAATAGCATTTCTACATCGAAAATTGTTACAAAATAGGTATCTACCTGACCGACAATTTATGTAAAAGAAACAAGGATAATTAAAAAATTTATAAAACACAAGCTTTAATTATAGAGCCCTAATACAAAGAAACTAACCGTATTGTTAACCGTTGAGGAGTTCCCTTATCTGGAACCAATCAGCCATATAGCAGCAGATCATGCTTATAATAAAAATGCATTGTTATCGGAACTGAAGCAGTATACAAAATTTCCGCTCCGTAGTGTAAGAGGAAGTGGGTCTAATTAAGCTTGCAAGATTTGACCCGTAACAAACTAATATACCGACATACTAATATACAAACAGACTGCAAGTTAAATAAAAGCTTGTAAAAAATAGGAAGCCTCACTCTAATGACGAATATTCACGAAAATTCAGCTTGATAGTGATCATGTGAAAAAATGTATCGGGGAACCTACACTAATGTTATCTTACAAATTTAATCCTTACTTTAAGAGCCAATTACATATTTAAAAAAATCCCGTATAAAACATCTCGGATTTTTTGGAAAATTATTAAGTGCGTGATGTTTCTGGGCATATTGCACAGGGAATAAATTAGAAGTGGGAGCTTACACACTTTTACTCACACAGGTTTTTATTGGGGCATCTTATTAAACCTGTCATTAAAGTTACTTGGCGTGTAACATTAAGATTGAAGTCGCAAAACCAGCTACTCCCGTATTCGAAACAATAAAACCAGCCCACTTATAATGCCTAGTGTACGCTTAGCAGGTTCAAATTTTAATGGAAAGCGAAAAAGGACTTTTAATGCCCGTCGGATAAGGCGGGCGGAGTTAAATTAGTACCCAAACTCGTCTCTAACAGATCAACTCGAGTGTGTCGGGCATAAAAATCGGCTCATTTAACCCGGTGGGAAGGCGTTACTGGCGTTATAATTTTCTGAGTACCTATGTTGCGAGTTTGTACTAATCCCTAAATATTACTTTTGTAAAGATTAAGGTAGCTGGAAGTGCTATCAGCCTAATACTCTCGACAAATCCGCACTAAAGAAGTGTTATGGGGTCTAGGGCATGGGTCGGCAACCTTTTCTTATTTGTGGGTCAATAATGTTATGAAGATACTGGTGCGAGCTAAATTTCGTGTCGTTGGGATGATCTCAAAAAATGCCAAGTTAAGTTGTGTAAATGGAGTCTGGGGTGCCGCACCCAACGGCAAACGGGCCACAACAGATTGCAGGACAGGGGTTACTGACCCCTGCTCTTGGTTATTAACGAGTATAATCGATATACGGCAAACAAAAAAAATAATATCAAAAAACAGACGCCGTATTTTTCCCCTCAAATGACGCAACCATTTGTAGGCACAGAAAGACGTACTCATAGACCAGTGGTATCCGTGCTCTGAAGGGCACATGTAGCCATCGGTCCAATTATTATCAAATACCAGTAGGTGTTTGAGGCCTTCGTACAGCCTAAAACATTAATTTCATGAATGACGTAACCGGGAACCGAACCTGGAACCAGTCATTTGCCGGGATCACTAACTACACTACAGTTTTATTAAAATAAAACACAATATTTTAAACAACTCTTTAATGCAACTACATTCATACAATCTATACTTCAGAAGCGTAACACTAACTTCATCATATTGAACTTTGAATAATCCTGATTACACAAATTAATAGCAAAGGCATTATCGACAAAAAAAAACAATTGTCGACGAGTTTTATCGATCAATTTCTATTTACTTATTACCAAAATTGTATGCTTGTGTATCATACTAATCTTCTATCATAAACCACAGGATTGTAATAAAATTAGACCAAAACATACATCCCGACACATATGTCCCACTGCTGGGAATAAGTATCTCACACATATGAGTCCAGGTCACAGGTTTTTTCTCACGATGTTTTCCTTCACTAAAATAACTGATAATGTATACTAAGAAAATTATAGACCATAAAAATACATCACTAAGTTAATTGTAGATGCGCGAATTCGAACCCAGAATCTCACATTAGGAAGGCCAACGTTCAACTACTAGATTTATTTCTCGAAACAAAAGTTTTAGCCTATAAATAAAATGTATATAACGGAGTATTCCTCGAACCAATTGGAACAATTCCCAATTTTATTATTTATTCATTTTTTTATTTATTCATTTATTATTATGGTTACAAGGCTGATCGCACTTCGTCTAAATTTTCATTCTATTTTCAAAGCTATATATATAATTTTAAAATTAAAATATCAGTTTTAAGCTTCCAACGTACAGAAACAAGATACTTTTAAGGCGACGATTTCACTGTTAAGATGACGATAATACAAGAACTGTTTACATATATTTTTTAATACAAATCGTCATTAATTTCATCAAAATAATTAGTAGAATCACTATTTTAATAGTCAAGTTGAATAGCAATAAAAAGATGTGTGTACTATGGGGGACAGATGCGAGTTTTTTGAAAATTCCTATTGAAAGGATTAGTGTAGAAGGTTGTCTGATCATGTGTATTTTGAGCTATAAGTTCAGGTGAGGTTAAACTGGGCTAGTGGACTTATGAATAATACGATCATAACTAATATTATAAATGCGAAAGCAACTCCAGTGTATCTTTTACACATTCATGCCTAAACCACTAAACCAATTTTGACGAAAATAGGTATAGAGATAGGTTACAACTTGAGAAAGAATATAGGTTACTTTTTGGCCCAAAAACACTGGAAAAGTTTTGAAACAGGAGATAAAAGGTTGTATTTAAATTAGACATTTTTAAATTAAAAAATATATTATTGCGGGCGTTTTTGAAATTTCCACCTGTGGGGGGAGGGGTGGGGTGCGAAATGATTATAATTGGTGTGCTCTTCAATTGTGTTAAGAATAATTCATAGTTACCTACTAAGATATTTTCAAAATACATAACCTTACCAACAAAACCGTCGCAATAATTAAAACTAAATTATAATAAATACAGATACATCTAATTAAAATAACCTAAAATATCACAAAATATGACTGATCACTTGTAAAATATCATATCCACGTCATTTCGTCTTTTATATCACTGTTATTAGTTTTAAAAAGGTCAAATCTGGATTGAACTCAATCTTTTACATATTAACTAATTTGAAAAACATAATTTGTATGAATAACAAAAATATTAAAATAATTCACATATATATATATCAAATTGCAACTAGAATTCTCCTCAAGTATAATAAATGATTTAATGCCAACACGAATCAGTCTATATAGTAAAGCTTATCATGTCATTAAGAATAATACGTATTTTGAAACATTTAAATTAAAATACAATTATAGAATTGAAATTAAGATTTTATACATTTTATTAATAAAAATGGGAATGCATATCTTGACAACTTTCGGATTAAAAATAAACATTAAAATATTTTGTACCATTCAATTAGTAAAAACAAATATTCAAATTCCAAGAAAACACAAATTTATTAAGTTTTACTTTTCAATTTTTGTATAATTTTGCCATGAAAACAATTAACATTATTATGGCAGGTGTATAAGTTGTCAAGATGTAATTTTATAATAATTTTATTGCTTAATTATAATTTATATTTCATGAATCATTATTATAACCTGTACATGGAAATATAGATTAATAATTGCTTAATAATAAGTAATAAAAATACTCCATTGAATTAATACATATCTCAATAATTATACTTTATACACTGTATAATTATTATATACATTTGACATTTCAATATTTGATAGAAAGTATAACTAAAAAGGGACAGGCGTATTAGGAATGAGTAAGGTTAGAAAATGGCCAATAACAATGTATTTTTAGGAGTTCAACGGTAGGATGTGCTACATTTTTCTTGGAATCTTTTGTAGTCTAATGAAAACTGCAAAGGTAATTTTTTCGGCAATATTTTGATATAATGTGATCGCAGGTTGCAGACACACTAAATCTTGATAAATTTTTGATTATTCTAATAATTACTCTACTCGAAAATTCTAGATTAATGTTTTATAATTTTCTTAAAATGTATGAGCTTCTCCCGAGATTTAACTAAAATACAGATATTTTTTTGAATAATTAAGATTTACATCAAGCATTTTGAATTATGAAATGTTTTAACAGAGTGAAAATATACTAACTGAAAAGTTCAATATCACCTTAATATTGACAATATAATTCAATAATACGAGACCTTTAAAAAAATTACACTCTTTTGGCAATACTTTAGACAATACCACTTTAATACTATGAATAAAATCTTTACAGAAAAATATTTACATGTTCAACATCATTGCAACCCACAATTGTCCCACTGTTGGGCTCGGGTCTCCTGTCACAATATGTGGGATATAGGCCAAGGTCCATCACGCAGGCCCAGTGCGGATTGGTGGACCTCACACACCTTCGACTACTTTGACATCTCTCAGGAGTGCAGGTTTCCTCACGATGTCTTCATTTACCGAAGCAACTTGTAATACGTATTTAGTTATTTACATATGATTTTAGTTTCAATGTCGTGGACACAAAAAAATGGGAAACAGTAATGGGTACTCACGATTATTGTAATTTATACCGATATTCCGACCTGGTTACATGGGCCTTGATCAAGGCATGACGGATGATAAATTACAATAATGGTGAGTACCCGGAGACAACATGTATCGACTTGACCACAACCCATGCAACTATAAATTACAATCGTGAGTACCCTTTTCAGTTTTCAAAACCTCTATTGCCAATTTTTACGACATAGAATCGTACCTAGCGTCTGACGTGAGCACGTCAGTGTCGTCACGATGTCTGAAGTCGAAAGCGCTCCTGAAACTGTCGCGAAGCCGTTCCGTGAACGTCTTATAGTCTAAATGTACTTGCTGGCCGAAATCAAAGTCCGCCACTTCTATTGTGTATCTGTAAATGAAAATATTTTATGCTTACTCAAAGCCCTAATTGTAGTTCCTATGTGATCGAGTTAAGCGACTGTGGCAAAGATTCTTGAGCGTTTCCGTGCTTCGGAGGGCACGTAAAGCCATCAGCCCCGGTTGTTATCAATAGATAGCATTCTTTAAGCCTTATTAAATGCCATCAGGCGGCATAAAGACTCCGGTACTTGGTTGACCACTAACCTTTCCACCAAGCTGTATTTGAACAGCGTGGCAGAGTATGCTCTAGGCCAGTAGTCGGCAATACGCAGTCCACGGGCCGCATGTTGCCTGTATACAGTTACAGTACGACGCAGCTTGAATTTTCACGTAATCCTCCCGATCACGACACATCAAATGTGGCCCGAACCAATATCCTAATAACATTTGTGGCCGTGATATAAGAAAAGGTTGTCGACCCGTGCTCCAGGCCTACTTGATCACGACCTTTGATCAGGTGCCGTTCCGTCAAGCCCGGAACGTAACGCAATACACATTTTTATCGGATGTAAAGAAGAGTATTGGCACAAATTTATTTTGGAAATAAAAGTGCTATAAAGGGCGACAGGTAACGCCAAGAACACCGATGTCCCAGAACTTTTTATACACTAATTGGCTAAAGCCATTATTGTCCTTTCTGTTCCACATTATAAGTTAATGCTTGATTACAATCCCATCTGACGGTAAGTAGTGACGTAGTCTTAGATGGTAAAGCATTAACTTAGAAGAAGCCTATTTACTCTTCTCTCGAAGACACCTACATTATACTTAAAAACACAGACGCACTTATACCAATCCTTCGCGGTACGCCATACAAAGGACGAGGCCAAGCGTGCCGTCCGTACCGGAGGGATATCCGCGGTGTAAGGATGGATACCGAGGGTGTGTCCTGTCGTACGATGGTAGAAAGGGGTGGGGAGGCTAAGTGGTAATAACACGGAATTACCTGGAGCGATGCTGGTAATACGCCACACCGAAGACCACGAGGATGACGGCTACTAAACAGAAAACCACCGGCACCACGATCACTGACAGCTGAGCGTGGACCACCGCTGAAAAATATACAATGCCCTTATTAATGTCATTATTAAAAAAAACGCCTTTAAATGCCATCGAAAAACTAATAACGTAATAATATCATTGTCAACGTACTCGTAGCGGTTACTCATTCTTAATAATAACTCAAAAACTACTCGTCAGATGTCGCAAATAATTACCTGGAATTACGTGACTAGATTTCGAATAAAAAAAGAATCGTCAAAATCGGTAGACTTGATTTAGTCAAGAGTGTTATACTGGCTCGCAGGCCGTCATAGGTCGAATGGTTGCGTTGCCGGTCATTGAACCCGTGAAAAGTTATTATGGCCCATGATATGTGTGTTAAACATGTAATGTAACGATTTTATAAAAAAAAAGACTGACAGTGCCATCCACTGATTTGTTTACTAGTCTTGTAAGGATGAGGAAAACGAACAGTTAGCAAGATTTTTTATCTAGATACGAGAAAACACCCGATAAGGACTTAACTGTCACTATCAGTCCTAAATTTCATCGTCATTCCATCATTCCATTTCATCGTTTTTGTTACCACTCCATGCTACCTTTGGGAATTTTAACCTAGGACCTAAGTATGACTACCGTTTGTTTTAAATCTCCTCTCTTTTTTACATCTTCTCTTTCGTGTGTAATACTTCTCATTTTTGTGACTGTTTAAAAATATAGCTACATGTATACATACATATTTGACAGGCTGGTTGGTCTAGTGGTTAGTGAACCTGACTACTACACCGGAGGTCGTGGGTTCGATTCCCACCCAG
>DWJZ01009608.1:0-10613 GCA_018249125.1 Asbolis capucinus
CTTTTAAATACATACTTAAATAGATATTTCTATTACACACCCAGACACACAGAACAAACATTCCTGTTCATCACAGACAAGTGTGACCTGGGTGGGAATCGAACTCACGCCCTCCGGTGTAGTAGTCAGGTTCACTAACCACTAGACCAACCGGCCTGTCAATATCGGAGATTGTAGACGGTATATTCGGAGATATTTATATTTGCTGATACGTACATATCTATATTAACATGGGAAGCAAAATCTTTGTATCTCTTACTACAACAATTACTCAAGACAGTGTGTGATGACGTAGACAGAAATTGTATAGAGCTGCGCCCTAATTTAAATCTTTATGTATATCAATGTTCAGTTATATGAAAGGTTAACTTATTATATATAAAATCATCGTGTTAGTTAACATACTCCTAGCAAACGGCTTGACCGATTTTAATGAAATTTTATTTGTATATTCAGTAGGTCTGAGAATCGGCTTCTATCTAGTTTTCATAGTCCTAAGTGATGAGAGTTGTCCACCCCTAACATTTTTTTAATTTTTGGATATTTTTTTATAATGTGGCATTAAAAAGTACATGCAATTCTAAATTTTCCCCCTTATATAAGCAATCCCTATACTTAATAGTGGCAAAACAACGTTTGCCGGGTCAGATTGTAAGTTTATAATAGCGTAATCGACCTTCAGAAAATAGGCAAGGAACCAAAAAAATGGGATAGAAAAATAAGGCTCCTACGGGTCCTTAATAGCAATAGTATCAATTCTTATCAATTAATATCAGTTATTAAAGAAAATTTATATTATAAATAAATGTTATAGGCGAATTTACCAGTCGAAATGAAATTATTCTTGTTATTTTATAACGCTTGTGATTTTGTCCTTTGTAAATACCAGCAAACATTTTATATTTTCACCAGCTACAGTATCGTAACTGTAGGGCGGAGTGAGTGGCAAAATTGGTTTTGTCGTCCGCCATGTGCCCTATGTCCGCGTTATGTTAAAAGTAGCTCATGTGTCATTCAAGACTGTAATCTATCTCTGTGACAAATTTCATTCAGATATGTTTAGTACTTTTTGCGTGATACTTTGTGCTAGTGACTTATTTCATTGGGTGGGGCCCAACAATAAACGTCTCATTAATGACATAAATTTTATTTTTTTTACAAATTTTTGTTAAAACATGCTTGATCAATTCCGAGGTTGCAGCCTCTCGAGCCTTGGCCCTCTCGGACGGGGGCCTCTCGCGCGGGGCCCCTCACGCCGGGTGGCCCCTCACGCTGTATGTGTGTGTGTCCTATAGTAACACAACTGTTTATAATATAACAGACTAATTGAAAGTTTTTCATTGTATTTTAGGTACCTACAGTTGAAAGGCCGACTGTCGCTGGATGGTCACGGCTCAATCGCTGTCAAAAGTCCTCGTCGGTTCAAACTGGTCCAGCAAGAGTCGGAAACGTATGACTAGATCGAATTCTCAATTTGTACATCACTAACTTAAGAACTGCAAGAGCGTCATATTTTACATCACGTGTGTTATCTGAGCTGAGTTGCATACTTGTGTCATTATAATTTTTATTTCAGTGATAGTCTAATAGGTCTGAACGTTGATCTATCCAAAGGGAATTGGTTGGTTGGAATCCTGCGGATATATTTAATTTTAAAAGTTGTGCTAAAGTTAATAATCGCTTGCTTCGGTGAAGAACAACATCGTGGGAGAATGTGCACACTTTAGAGTACTCTGTGAAATTTTCGAAGGTATTTGAAGTCTACTTGGCCAGTGTTATTATGGCAAACTCTTCGTAATGTGAGAGGGGAACCGCGCCCAGTGCGACAGTTATAAGTTGCAATAATGATGATTTATATTGTACGAGGTCTGTGGCAAATTCATCGGAAGGAGCCCTCTGTAAATCGTTGTTATAATATTTTTTGTTGATTTATTGTATAATAGGATCCGTCACAGTTCGGAGGCCCCTTACCCCTGGGGCCCTGTGTCATTTTATTCGTTACACCTCTCTATTGTTGCGTCTCTGTTTGCCATTTTAAAGATATTGTCTGTCACTGCCGACACATTTTTTTTTATTTCAATTACTTTAGGTATTACATTATATTTTTGCGAAACAATTTTTATCAGATTTAATTGTTTAGAATTCTCATATTAGTATCGAGATTGAGTCATTGTATTGGAAAGGCGGTAAATCGATTTGTATTCGATAATTGAATACTACCAATGTCAGCTATTATGTCACTGACTTGGCTAAATATCGGTCTATTCACGAAGTTTCCAAGGGAACCGTTATTGGCAAGACATATATAAAAAGATCTAGTTATTAAGTAGTACAATTTTGGTACATTTAACAAAACAGCGATTTCGTATTAATTTGATGATTGTTAAATTTTGTGTTATATGCTAAGGAATACCAAGTGTTTGGTTATTTATAATATACTTAATAAATCATTTATTAGTTTATACCAGTTTGATAATGTTATAAGAATAATGTCTCGGAATAAATTTGTATTTTAATGTAACAACGAACTAAAAAAAATATCACAGTGTATGTACATATCCAGATTAAAACAATTTAGGTTTGAAAAATGTCTGACACTGTAGTTCATACTACTTTATAATAATTTACCTATTTATATATATCTTACATAAATAAATTGTATCCGACTATTTTCCATAACTCTACATTATAGGTTACCTTACCGTTAAACATTTTTTATACTATTTTATGCAGTTTGTCTGTACCTACTTTTCAGTCAGTAGTTTCACCACGCTGAATGATATGATAAATGTAAGAACTTTAGAGGTATATCTATATTTTTAACTATCTTCTGCGAGTTTTGGATGCGCGCCTCCGGAGAGCTAAGTACGATTCCATTTAAAATTGCAACATCCATTGCATTTAAGGGTGATTTTAAATTATCATTAGGGAAATTTAGCTTGTATAAATAAATGATTTAGCAGTAAAGGAATTGTGTTATGGAAATTGTGAATGTGACTAGAATTATAAACATTTGACATACGATGGTGTCCACAGAAGTACCCGTAATATGGTATGGACTCACAATAATAAGGATTGTATAGATAATATATATAATTCACTTCTATGATCTTAGTAGATGAGTGCCAACATACACCACGATTAGTACAAAAATTAAAGTAGATTTTACAATGTTTTGCCTAGTTTTGATGTTATTTTTCCATCACCTGCACAATTTCGCATCACTTGTGTAGTGTTATCACAAAATAGAGGTTATGTATGTTACACGTTTAGTTTATTAAACTAAATATAAAATTAATTAAACTCAAATAAATAAAAAAAAATGATTAATCAAACAGTCAGTCAATCAATTGATTTAATATGAATATTATAAAAGGAAAATATTTATTTGTATATTGACAAAAATAGAAATTAATAATTTTTTGCAGAAAAGTGTTTTTTTTAATCAAATATCTAGGTTTATTGTATAAGGTCCCTAGCAAATTCATCGGAAGGAGGCATGTTTATCTCCTTTTATTAAAAAAATATATAAGAAAGGCATCTTTCCGTGCCCTTAATCTCGGAGCGGGTTACGGTCTGGTGTTCATAACCCTTGCCTATTGTTGATACACCATTAGTGTTTGACTAACAGAATTCTCAAAAAAGGGTTTGTCTAATATGTAGCTACATGACAATTGACACGAGGTATTTAGTTGTATTAATATTGTCAATACCAATGTGGTTGCAAGGATCTGTTGCTTGTAATGTTTTATTGCTTACCAACGTTATAATGTTGGCAACAGTTTTAAATTTTTCATGATAATATGAATTTCAATGTTGGACCGCGACATAAAATAATTGTATGTGCTTTAGCGAAATCAGCTTTTTAAGGGTTAAGTTAATTATATATAATTACTAGGTAATTTATGGCTGTTGATATAAGGAAATGTTAACCGTTTAAATATACATTTTTGAACATTTTGCCTAATTGAAGTGTTAATATAAATATACCAGTTCGTTCATTGTTAATATTGCTGTTTATCAAATTATTGTACATTACAAAGTTGCAGATTTGTATTTATATTGTGATACAGTTAATTAGAGTAAGGACCACGATAGACAACAGACAACCAATTTTTTCGTTGGTGCATTGTTAGTGTTTTAAAAAGTAGCTACTATGTTTTGAAAATGATTTCAAGGTTTTACTCAATACAGATAAACAGATAACCTGTGACAGAGTTACCCGAAGTCTTAGAAATAGGATTCCGTTCAATGATATTATAAACATAGATATGTTACCTTATATATTTGCCCATACAGACTTTAATCCGCTTTGGGACGCCATCTTGTCAACGTCAACTTACGTCAGACTTCATACGATTTTTCCATGCGACTAAAGTTTTGCATGATAACTCTATGACATGACAATTAAAAAAATATTTATAAACATTTTAATATAATTTATATAGTAATTAATGAATATTTGTGTAGTTATAATACCTTTGTGAATGACTTAATTATATGTACCATAATTTAGGCGGTTAGGAAACATGGCTCTTAGCATATCTATGTTTAATATCATTCTTTACGTTTCATTTCACGGTAACCCTGCAAAGTAACATATGTATGTTAAGCAATTAATAAATTCCACTTTGTCTGACAATATCAAATGATTGCATGGCTGAGTATTATCAGTATATTTATAATAATCATTATTTTGTTTTCGGCACTGGCAAAGGACCAAGTTTAACCTACAGAAAAGTTGGTCGTCTTGTTGAATTAATGTGCTTCCACAGTAAATTGTTGTTACTAAGCACGAAATGTTATTAGGCGTTTGCTTTAAGTGTTCTATAATGTAAATTTAAGTTGTTTAAACGTAGCATTGGATAATTATTCCACAAAATAAAACTTAATATTGTTCGCCTCCTTAAACAGTTGTATTTTGTTTTTTTATTTATACTCTAGTTTTTTGTGCACGTATTCGTCAAACACGGTCCTTTCTTCACCTCCTGCTCAAACCATATCTGGTGCGAGAATACAAATTGCTTCGATAATGAAGAACCTGTAATACAAACTTTCGTCCTTTATTTCAACTCATTCAAGCCTTTTTGCGAAAGAAGTACCCCGTGTTACCTCTGTAAAAAGTTTTATCAACATCAGTTCAAATAATTTTCTCATTTATTAAACTAGTTTACGCATGTGCCTTCGCCCGCGTGTTATGGTGATTAAAATTAGCGTTAGTGTTAATCTACATTAAAACCTATCTCAATTCAATTTATTTGAGATTCGTTCAGTAGTTTTTGCGTGCAGAAGTAATTAGTAAGTTTTATAAGCGGTGATAGCTTAGTGATTATGAATTCGGCCTCCAACTCGAGGGGTCCGGGTTCGAATTCCAAAGTGCGCACTTTTCACTTTCCTGAGTTACGTGTCTTTTAAGCATTTAAATGTCACTCGCTATAACGGTGAAGGAAAACATCCTGAGGAAAGCTGCCGGATTTGCAAAACTGAAAGCTGTGTGAAGTTTGCCAATCCGAACTTGGCCAGCGTGGTGGACTATGGCCTTAACTTTCTCGTTCAGAGAAAAGACCCGTGCTCAATAGTAGGTCGCGATGGGTTAAGTCGAAGGATTTATATACTTTTTTTTTAAGATACAGTTTTGAATTATACTTGACTGCATCGTCTCAAACAAACGAATCATGTCGAACAAACAATCATTTCCCGTCGGTGAGGACACGAGGTAAGCCAGCATATCATTTCGAGATAATACGCTTTATATAATGAGGACAAGGGGTTCATATCCCAGCGACTTGTTTCGATCGAAGTGATCAGAAAAGTTAGGCAACAGCACGGTTAATCTAGAATTTGTCCTATACGAACTTGTTAATTTCTTCCTATTCAAATTCGAAACCGTATTAGCTAAAACTTACAAACAGCGAGCAGGCAACTTACGATAAGTAGTAAATGCAAAGGCCATGGGTATGACTCAAAAAATATTTTATAACATAAGTTATCGCTTGCATAACACTCGCCGATTGATACCGTACACTTTTTGCGACGAAAATAGCGCCGATACCAATTAATTAACGCGATAGTCGCTTTTACGTAATACGAATTTGCGATCTAAGAGCGATTATCGCAAAATTTTCGTCATCGCTTTCCGCTTGCAAGATAATTAATAGACCGTTTTTGTGATCGAATATCGACCGTGAAGTATGTATGTTTGAGTAGAATACTCGGAGTGTGCCTAATATAATTAATAATTAATTTAAATGTTTTTTTCGTGAAAAACGGTACAAAGTTTTTACTTTACGTATTAATACTAGGATTGTAAATTAAAATTATGTACCTATATTAAAAATTTTGAACAGGTAAAAAAACTGAAATAATTTCAGAAAAAAGTAATATAAAATTTTGAGTAAGGCTTCAAAGGAAACAATTTAATTAATCAAAATACTATATTGTTTATGTACATCAATAACTAGGTACCTACATTACCTACATCACTAGGTCATATTAAATAGGAATAGATTCAGGAAATTATTAATTAATATAAAACTAAATGGCACCACAATGGAAAAAGATGAAGATGTCTTTGTATTAAAAAGTTTGATAGAATACAAATTAAATTTGGAGTCACAATTTTTTTTAATGAATATTTTTAAAAAGGAACGTATTTTATGAGTTTTATGTAATGCAGAGTAAAGATCCAAAAAGACACATTTTTCACAGGACCTGTGACACGACTAGAAACTGTTGTGATTTAATTTATATTGTTGGAAGAAGTGATCTTAATACATTATTTTAATACGACACGGAAAACAATAACTTTTGTTCAGTCTTCATATACATATATTAAGAAAATCAAGCTAATACATATGTATTACACGACAATGTAGCAATAATCGCTTATTTATGAGCAATATAACAGCACGTTGAGTATTATAATTTATTACAGCTGTAGGAACTTCATCAGCGCGTCGTGGATGAGGCGCGGACTGGCCTCGCTGTCGGCGGTGTATCTCACACCCCGGAGAGCGCCGTCCTCGTTCCTCACCACTCCGTACTCCCCAACTATAAACCCATCAGAAGTTCTCTCCTCCACCCGATACTTTCTGAACTGCCTTCCTTCGACCACATACCCGACCTTACATTTCTCTTGCTTGCAGTTCTCTGCATCCTGCTGCACGCCGTGCGTCCGTCCTTCAGTCTGAACGCTTACTCTTTCATCTATTTCATAATTTTTCTCCGGTTGTGAATCTCCTATCCTACGTGTGTTGCCCATGTAGGATGATGCCACAGTCGTTAGAGGCGTAGTACTGACTAAAGTACTGCTTATGTTGGGAACTACAGTGTGCCGACTCCAAGGCCCTGGACTGGGCAAGGCTTCAGGAGTAAGATGTAAAGATGCGGGTTGACTGTAAAACTTTGCTGGTTCACTGTATATCTTTGCCGGTTCACTATAAACTTTAGCTGGCTCGCTGTATACTTTGGAAGGTTCGCTATAAATTTTAGCTGGTTCACTGTAGAACTTGGCAGGTTCACTGTACACTTTAGATGGTTCACTGTAAACCTGTGGACTGTTTCTAAAATTAGGCGCTTCGAATAAAGACGGATTTGAATTTATGTACGCATTGTTGGCATGGTCGTTAAAATTCCTCTGCGGTGTGTCGTGTAATACGTTAAAACTTACAGTTGTCAGTCTGGAGCCATGATGTTCATCAAGAGCTTTATGTACTATGTCTGCGATGTAATTTTTTGAAGAATAACCCAAGGGTATCGCTCTTGCGATCGGTACATTTTCAGTAGTGTCATAACTATCAGTTTCTGCGGTTGTCACGGTTGGATCCGTCACTGTATATTGAGTGTCATTTACAGTGGCTTCTTGAAATGAATGTATTTGTTCAAAGCTGTTCACACCTCTTGTCTCTTTCTTTGCCTGTAGTTGTTTTATATATTCAATGTTAGCACCAACTAAACTCGGCGGTATTTCGGTTATCCTCTCATCGTCTTCGGTTGGCATTGTGGTACTGATATCTGGAGGTACTGTTGTCATATACGTTGATTCATTTTGATCTGTCGGTATTGTTGCAGGGACAGAGTTATTTTTGGTAATTTCGAAATTGTCTGGTAGTTTATGGCTGGATTTTGCTCGACCCCTGCCCACGGCCACGGAAGATGTTATTCTTACAGATATAATATGTTCCTGCTGTGTAGGTACATTTTCGAGCTTTGGTATGTTTTGAGCATTATAATTACTATTTGTATCTGCCTCAGCCGGGTCATGGTCGCGGTCATGTGCAGGCTGGCAGTGGACCAGTAGATATGGTAAAATCTGAAACAATGAAAATTATGATGTTAGTATTAGAGTAAGTTGTATGCTTGCAATGCATTGACTGGAGCATTGGTCTAGCAGTTAGTGATTGAAGGCTGGAGGTCGTGGGTTTGAAACTAACCCAGAACAAATCTGTGATGAGCAGGAATGATTGTTTTGTGTTTAGGTGTAATAAATTTTTATATAACTACGTATTTATCTTTATTAATATTATAAAGAGAAAAGATTTGTTTGTTTGAGGAGAATAGGCTACAAAACGAAAAGGTGATTTCGAAAAAAAAAACTTTACAATCATACATTATTTCTGATGAATATAGGCTATAGAATATTTTCAGAAACTTTAGGGATCCGTATGAAAACGTCGATAATGCAACCCAACGTGTAAAAAAGATACCAACAAAATTTTATGTCGCTTACGCTGCGGAAACTATTGATAATGTCTACTTTAGTTTTATAGAGGACATCAATATTTACAATAGTACAAGCAAAAACGCTTAGTTTGGAATCAGGCGTGCGTGGGTTTTCCAAGATATTTATTTACTAATACAACGACACATGAAATGTGATCCGCACCGATATCTTTATAACATTTGTGGCGCTTATATAAGAAAAGATTGCCCATGACCTATGTTATGAAAAAACTTGTCTATAATGTTGTTCATAACACAATACGCTAGGTTACTGGACACCGAAGTCTTCGAACTTTCCCGGATATAGGCCTCAACCCTGACTTGATACTAGTTGAACCGACGAACGTTAAACTGGTTGTAGGAGCATAATTCAAAATGATTCAGCTTTATGAGATCCATTTCGCTTTTTGTTGAGAAAATCGTTAACCTTTATATGGTACAAATTACAGGATGTTAATATGAGTGCTTGGTGAACCGGTACTGGTTGCTAGCGCCATCTAGTCATAAACTATATAACTAAATCGAATAAACTACTTTAATTCATTGATTGCCCACAAATGAGCATGGTCTTTCCTCGTATTGAGAAGACATAGAGCAAACTTCATCACGTTGCTTCAATGCTGATTCTTCAATGCTTCATCACGTTGCTTCAAAACCATTTTTTGAGACAAGACTTACAATTTTCATCAGAATTGCTAGTGCGTTTTTCTAGAACTAGATTACTCACACACACCTGCACACATACGTGGGCACACACACTCGTAACGTTTAAGGTTTGTACTACATTAATTTAGTAAAAGTCATCACATAATCTATTTAGATAATAAAACTAAGCAAGGTTTATTAAAAATATCTAAAAACACAAGCTTTAATTATAGATTCATAATACAAAGAAACACAAAATTTCATTACTGTTTAGGAGTTCAATCCTGAACGTTGATACTACGTCAGGCTTGTCAAAAAATGCATTGTCATCGGACGGAAAGTTTATGCAAAATTTCAGCTCAGTGGGTCTAATTAAACTTGCAAAATTTTACTTACTAACATACAAATATACACTGAAAGTTTAATAAAAGCTTGTAAATATGTCTGTTTGTTTGTAAATATTTGTATTATAACGTGTCAGAATAACTGGTTTCGACAACAGATTAGTTTTCTGTTATTTCCTACGTACCACAGATAATCGTTTCAATATTGGTTAAGGTTACGTTCAGAGTTTCGTACTAATCACTATTAATGAGATTGTAATTTACTTTGAGTATTGATTCTGTTTCTAAGCACATTTCTGGCATTGGCTTCAATAATAGCCCGCTTTTTGTATATTAATATATTAGTTTCTGCTCATGACATCACGTTAAGCAAAAAGTAGTCATCATCTCAACCCATCATGACACACTTTTGAGCACGGGTTCTCTGGATGAAGAGTTAAGGCCATTGTCCACTACGCTGGCCAAGGTCGGATTGGCAGATTTCACACAGCTTTGAGTTATGCGAACTCCCTGGTATGCAGGTTTTTCACGAAGTATATCTTCACCTTTATAGCGAATGACTCCGAAAAGTCAGAAGTGCGCGATTCGAACCCCGGACTCACTGAGTAGGAGGCCGATATCTTAGCCACTAGTCTATCACCGCAAGAAGTAGTAAAAAGTATTAATGTCCTTAAATTATAAAAAAAAATGTCTCTGTTCTTTTAGTAAAATTCTGTTTATTCTTCTTTTCAGTGTTTTAATTCTTTAATTTTTTTAAAAGAAAATTGAAAAAAATGTATTTCAGACTACTGGATAGCCGCGACACTGGGATACAAGGTCGTAAAAGCCATAAATCCTACTTTACAGGACTAGCGAAATAAAAATAATTAAAAACATTTTTGTTAGTATTTTTTTCATTCTTAT
>DWJZ01009609.1:0-10613 GCA_018249125.1 Asbolis capucinus
AATAAATAAAGTCACACATATATACCAGTCACACAAAAAAAATACAATACACATCATTCACAAACTCATACTCTGACATCCTTAATTTCATGAAGGAGTGTACAACATTTCAATTTATTGAAGTATTTTTTTTATACTTTTATATAATTTATTGATTTTCCTTTTAATACTTTATGTATTCATCACCAAGCAAATAGCACGATTCACAATTAAAAGTTTTTAAATGGAACGAAAGAGTCAACAATTGATAAAACCATAAAAAGTTTAATTTTTCTGTTTGTCACAGGTTGCTACGCAACGGTTTGTTATTAAACATTCCAGATCGAAGTTGCACCGAGTATAGTACAAAATACTTATTAACTAATAAATAAATAAATTAATAATTAACTTTAAAACAACATTGTTGCCTGATGCGATCCAAATCAACAATTGTAAAGTTTGTTTATCATGAAAACAGGAATGTAATTCTGTAATTAATTAATTGCTAATGAATTAAACATTGGGTCGAGTAGCAAACTACGTGCTAACTGTGTCAACCCATTAGTAGCCGACTATTGAGCATGCACAGTGATAGAGTAATAGGTTAAACGCTGGTGTGTTGAAAAAGAGTATGTTTTCGAATACTGCACGCTGCGCGAAAACTCTTTTCAAACTTATGTGCGTATTAGTTTCCGCCCGCGGTTTCGCTCGTAAGGTATCTATGTACGTTGATAAAAAGTACCCTATTTTTCCAAAGTTATGTCAATCTGTGTCAATGTCAAATCTGTGTCTGTGCAAAATTTTATTCAGATTTGTTCAGTAGTTTTTGTATGAAAGAGAAACATCCATCTATCCATTAGCAAACTTTAGCAATTATATGTATTAGCAGGAATAATTAGCACTTGCCTTAAGGGAATCATCTTGAGGAAACCTGCACTAAGAGTTCCAGTAATATTTATGGAATGTCACTAAAGACGACCAATTTTAGCATACTATGGCCCTTCTTCACATTGTGAAAGGACACCAGAGTCACGTTTAAACGATTTTACTATGTGTAGTAAAATAACTTACTAATATTATAAACGCAAAACTGTGACTGGTATGTATTCACGTCAAAACTACTGAATTAATTTTGATGAAGATTGGTATAGAGATAAATTAAAACTTGAATATATTTGCTTGTATAATATTTCCAATATATCTTGTATTTTTTCTCTAACACCGGCTTAGCTGGAAGAAAATGCCACGAGCCGTAACGCTCGCCTTTTGTATGACCTAGTTTTTAGATAACGGCAGCAAAGATTTGAAAATAAACAATAATCAAGGTCATACGCAATTATAAACGTCCTGAGAGGGTTGAAATAGGGAATATAATTTTTTGAAACTCCGACCTGTGGTGGGAAAGCAATTGGAGATGAAAGCTGTAGCACGTGGGCGTAGTCATGGAAAAAGCTAGTAGATTTTTGACCAAAACGAGGAGTAAATGAATATTGTTACCTGTAAAATAGTAAGTGCTGGTCCAGTAGTGATGTAACTCTCAGTAGGGGCGCAGGGTCTGGTTGCACGTGTCGCGTTTGACAGTAGCGCATGGTCGCAGAGTCGCGGTGATTCTTCGCGACAGAACGACCCGAGGAGCGACTTTTTGTCGCTCATTTCCAACTGTGTAAAAAAATAAACACTTTATTATGAGTACCCGTTACTAGCCGTAATACGATAGTTACAGGTTTGGATAGTGGTCGAACGAGAGGTCCTGGGTTCAGATCCTTTATATAGGAGAGGACACCTGAGCCCACTAGTGAGACCTTTTTTTTAAGTTGCCTAAGTAAGCGCTTGACTAACATCCCACTTGATGGTCAGGTGATGCAGTCTTCGATAGTATACCGCATTAACTTTTGAGTGGCAATGAATAATTTTGATTAATATTATTAAATAAAAAACTGCATTATAATATTAAGCGTACCTGCAGAACATACTTCACAATTTTATCCTTACGTAAGTATTAAAATATATTTCATCAGCTTCACACTCCGTGTACTGTATTTGCCCTTTTCATCGTAAAATTTCATCGGAAACATATCGAGAATCCCGGACGGCATTGCACTTATCGTATCCAGTTTCGATAAATAAACGTAACCTACTTTTGAAGTACAAACTGAAAGCAGGAAGCGATTTGCCGACCAGGTGCGCTATTTACTGTGAATATCCGAATGAAAAGTTTGCTGATTAAAGTGCGAACAAAAAATAACTTGAACGTAGCGTTCATCCATTCTTAATGCAAGAGGAATACGAGGAATGAGGCAAAACAGCGCACTGCAGAAGAGAATTCTTGATACATTAACGATGATTAATGTCTGGCTGCCAGGTGGCTGGCAAAGTGAAATGGTACGAAAGTACGGATACCAACCGATTTTAAATCGCTTCGTGTTTGTATCAACACATTAGTCTTCCGTTATGAGGAAGTTTGGTCGTACTAAGTTGATCCCAGTTTCATTTCACCGCACACTCGCTAAAATCGTCGTGTTCATCATCTTATGAAAATTCGAGAAGTTAACTGGTGAAGTTTGGATTGATAAATGAACTTTCAAAGTTGCAACTTGCGATTTATCATTCGGATCTACAGAAAATCTAATATTAATACCGATTTGCTAATAAATATGTATATGTATGTATATAGGGTGTTTATTTTACCATGAATCAGTTGTTACGGCCCTTGTCTACGGTAATGCACTTGGCATGTGGCAAAGCCGTGAGAAACCCTGTATCTTCAAGGAAATCTACCACTAGATTAAAGTTCACTTAAATGTCATGACCCACTGACGGACTTGTATTGATTGTAAGCTATCAAACAAGTTAAGCAACAGCGGGCGCCGTCGGTAGGATGGGACGGCTATATGAGTGTTTCAGTGCTTTGGAGGGCACAGCAAAAGGGAGATCTCCCGCCAGGCGAGGTGTGATGCCTGGGGAGCGGCCGAGTTCCGACAATTGTTAGTCGGAACTTGTATATATGCTAACGATTCAGAAAACTCCGATAACGTGATTCAGGTTTCCTGTGACGTCATCATATATGTTTTGCGGTGTCGCCACAGACGCGTAAAGCCCTCGGTCCCTGTTGTCATCGTTGGACAAGAACGGTTAAGCTATGACAGTGGCGGCATAAAAACTTCCTACACTTTGCCATTAAACTCTCCACCTCCATTGGATCAGCGTGCAGTATGCTCGAGGCCCTCTCAGTTTGAGGATACCCGTGCTCATCACCAGGCCATCAGTGGGTTGAAGCCAACTTCGTATATTTTTTTGTACGCCTTTGAATCTCCCCTGGTAAGTTTAAAAGAAAAGTTTCCTGTTACTCTTTCAGAAACCTTCTTCTCTGTGCATGAATAAACTTACTGTTATAAAAATAAAAATATAGTTTCAATATTTTCTTAACTTTTCTTAAGAATAAATTTTCAACATATTGCATTAATCCAGATCAGTAAAGTGGTATGTGACCTTCCATTTAATAGGAAATTTTTTGTCATACGACGGTGACAGACATAACAACTGTATTTGATATCAACTTGCACCGATGGGCATCCGTACGCTCACTTGCTTAACTTTGCAGATCATTTAAACCAGTGGTCGGTAACCTGCGGCCCCCGGGCCACATGCTATTACAGTGTAGCTCACACCCCATTTACACTTGACTTTTCGTTTTTTGTAATCCTCTCAACGACGACACATGAAATGTGGTCCGCACCAATATCTTTATTTGTGGCCCTCGTACATGAAAATATGCCGACCTGTGACTGAAGCAATCACGATATATGGCGGTTTAAGATTAATTACAATTTAATCAATACTTTAAATCTGACCTGATTGATAACTTTGTATTGAAATTTCCAATTACTGTCGTCAGAAATTTAAATTAATATTTATTTCAAAAGCTCTTACTGAGAATTTAAATAAGTTCAAAGTAACATTAATTTAGCAAAGTCAATCTTTAGAGTAGTTTCAAAGTAACTAAATTCTTGTTCGTATTTAATTTTCTACAATTTCTAATAATGTTCAAAACTTTAAGATTGTTGACGGTGTGAACGGTGGTCTCTCGAACGGAAAGTCCTGAGTTTAAATTCTTCGCGCACCTTTTTTCAAACAGTTAGGAGCGTAATTACATTGCGCCCTTTTGCGGAATACAACAAGGGCGTGACTGTATGACATACTCTAAAGAGATACGCCCTTACGATTTTCCATTGTAGTTATGAAATATTATATTACATACAATATCCCAAAGAATGTTAAGCGATATTACTGCTGCACTCAGACACGTTAATGGTTACTTACAGCGCTCTTTATTACAACATATGTGTATAGATTTTGAAGTCGATAAAATTGATTCGGGTCTACGTGTCCGAGGCATTTGAAATTTGTTTTATTTAAATAATAAAAAAAAAATTATAGAAGCTTAGTATGTTTTCTTCGCAAAGCAGTGACAGCCTAGTTGTTTGAAAGTTTGTCTTTCAAACGGGAGATCCTGGGTTCAAATCCTGCGGCGCGCACCTCAAATTTTCATAGTTACGTGCATGCCAGAGATTGATTGTCACTTGCTACGGTGAAGGAAAACATCATGAGGAAACCTGCACTCCTGAGAGCTCTCCATGGTTCTCAAAAGTTAGTGAAGTCCACAAATCCGCACTTGGCCAGCATGGTGGATTATGGCCTGTACCCTTCACATTATGAGTGGAGACCCGAGCCCATTAGTAGGATAATTATGGGTTGCAATAATAAATGACGTTGTCTTCAAACCAGCTCGAGTTAAACCGTACCGTATTTATATGCAGAAATATTCCTCACCTTCCTATCGAGATCAGCATCGGGCGCAGCTCCATCCCATATAGTCAGCTGTGAGGAGCAGTCCTTCTGTTGGTCGAATCCAGCTGATTCTGCTCCTGCTGCGTGGTACTTCACGAACGACACCCATACTATTTCATTGGGGCGGCCCTAAGGAAAAAAACACCGTAAGAGAACTCCTAACAGATAATAATACCTTTACGACTTCTTTACATATTTTATTATAATATATTCTATTTTCATAGTATTCAAGTCACATATGAGTGCCATTAACAGATATGGATCAATGGATAAAGGAATTGCTTACTACAAAGTAGTAACCTCTCCTGTCCGTTTTTGGCAACAAGGAAAGTTGATGATGTCACAGCACCGCAGCACACCACTTATCTTATCGATAAATAACAATAATACATATTGAGCTTACTATTATATAAATACAATCAGAATCGGAACGTTAGCATAAATGTAGTAATAACTATAAGTTTGGTAAAAAAAGAAACACTTTAAAGAATTAAATGCAAGACGTGCTTGGCTTCAAGGAATGTCAAGAGTTTCGTAGCACGAGATTTGCCTTATTGAATAATAAGCATATATTAGGATTGAATTTAATTACATTATTCAAAAAGATATACATTTTTATATGGTAAGCAAGCAGACAGGTCATCTGATGGTAAGAGACTACCGCCGCCCATTGACACATTGCTAAAGTAACTGGAGTCAGTGACGACAGTAACTGATCCCAGATATATCAACGACATACAATTTCAGGACGGATGACAGAGAAGAATGGGCAGAAGGAGGTCTGGACAAGGACAAGGACGGGGAGAAAAAGAAGAGGATTTACTGTCATTATGGCATGTACTGATGAGGACAGTTAAAAAGGAAATACGTGATAGGAGTAAACTAAACACGTGTTTGGCGGCAAGGAATGACGGAGGTTTCGTAGCAGGCCTCGACTAATAACAACATATCTACTCTACGATTATAGTTGCGATTATTCACAAAATTGTTTATAAATACAGTTGCGAATATTTACTGTTAGTATTTCACATATTCATGAGATCAGTTACAAAGGAAGCACTTACTTGAAAGTAGTAAACACAAGACGTGTTTGGCGGCAAGGAATGTCGGGGGTTTTGTAGCACGCCACTCGTCTTATCGGAGGATCGCAGAACAAACCGACAGCGGCCGTCGGCACGCACGTACGAGTGGGAATCCTTGTCCACGTACAGCACCTGCGGAGAATAATATTATCAGAACAGACAAGGGAAGACAAGCGAAGGGAATAGATTCCGGGAATCTAAGCTCATACTTGAAGGAAATAATATTTTCTATACAAATGTCGTTTAATATCCCAGATTGCTGGAATTTGCTTTAAGTATATGTTATATGATGTAATATATATTCGTGTTTGTCTAATTGTCTTTCAATTATAACATACTCTGTATATTAACAATAAAATAAATACTCGCAATTAAAAAAATGGTTTGGCAGTTAACCAATTTTTTCTGATATGTCTGTTTTTCCGTTTGTACACGCTAACTTTGTGCACGCTAATTTTAGAAACGGCTGTTTCGATTTGAATACTATTGTAATATACATAAATATGTATTCTGCTAGGCTGTGATTAACATCAGAGTGTCACAAATAAAAAGTTTTAATAAAAAATCCTGTCTACGGCCCTTAGCTATGTCATAGCGTAGCGAAGCTACTAGCCAATCAAAAAACTTCAAAGTTGATAATTACCTGTACTTCAAGCTCAAATCCCGGCAAGTAACTCAGAGGCACCGGGTGAAATGGATTATCATACGGTGAGGTATGAAACTCCAAGAGCATATTAGGACCTCGGCTCACGATATCCGGTACAGCGTCACCACCACACAGACGGACTAGAACTGGAGAGTCACGGGTCCCACCGTCCCATACAGTCAGGTAGTCTTGTACCACGTTGCATTGATCCCATATCCTGGAACAAAAATATATCTTAGGACTATGGACTATGTAGAAGTAATAACCACCAGTGGCAACAGTGGGGTGACCATTAGTAGCAAAAACTTAATGTACAATAATGATTTCAATCTGCAATCATAAATTTCCCAAACTTTTTAGGTACAATCAGTATATTTTTTCAGGAAAACTCACTCACAGCCACCTGAGCCCAAACTAAGCATGAGCTTGTACTATGGTGATCAAATAAACATACATATATATTTTTAGACACATACTTATATAGATATTTTTACACCCAAACTCACAGAACAAACATTCTTGGTCATCGCAGAAAAGTTTGACCTGGATGGGAATCGAACCCACAACCCTTGGCGTAGCAGTCACTAAGCATTAAACTAAACAGCCAGTCGAATCTTCCACGCAAAAACTAGAACTGATCTGAATGAAATACGGCACAGAGATAAATTTTAATCTGGAATAACGCATAGGCTGCCTTTTATCGACATAGCGCAAACGAAGCTGCGAGCAAAAACTTATTCTTACAAATATTATATTGCGAAAGTAACTCTGTCTGTCTATCCTCTTCACGCATACACTAGTGAACGGATTTTGATGAAACTTGAAACAGAGGTAGAATAAAACTTGAGGACAAATACAGGGTACTTTTTATTGTGAAAACCAGCTTAAGGGGGTTGACATAGTTGGTTAAAATAGGGATGAAAGTTTTTCATCATCGGAAACACTTTGTATTTATTCACTAGATGATGGTTATCGTGGGAGGAGAAGAGGGGAGGGGAAGTAAAAAGGGGGATGAAGGGTGGAGGGAGTACAGAGGGAGTTGAAGAGTGAGATTAAATGGGGGAGGGAGTACCACGTGGACATAGTCACGGAAAATACCTAATTTTACTAATATTATAAAGGTGAAAGTTTGTAGTGTTGTTTGTTACTCGCTAAACTACTAATTGGATCAGAATGAAATTTGGCACAGATATAGACTACAATCTAGAGTATCAAATAGGCTACTGTTTAGGCCACAAGCGAAGCCGCGGTCGGAAACTAGTCATCTCCAAACATAATTTCATAAATGCATGGCGGTTCATTTCATTTACATTTTATTCCCTAAGTGCATTGTTATAACCTCCAATTTCAGTGATAACCTCAATAATAAACGCTGTACAACTATTCCATACACGTACATTTCTAATTCATTTAATACAAACGAGTATCTGTATTTAAATTATTTCTGTATGTTTCATGTTTTAGAATATCGTAAATAGATTGTGGAACTCTACGGAAACCGTGTTTTAGCTGTTATGATAATTTATACGGTATTTTATTATGAAATTGTTTCACAGTATTAAAATTTCTTCTAAATTCCTGAATGCATTGTAAAGGTTATATTGAAATTGTTAATAATAAACTAATAGAAATTACTCTCGCTTTGTTTCGAAAATAGAGTTGTCCAGTGGTTTTAGAGTTGCCTTACTATCTTTAACCTATTACCCCACGGGAACAAAACAGTTTTCTGGGATAAAAAGTATCCTATAACCATTGTCCTTACATAAACCACTAACATGCTATATTTTATCTAAGCTGGTCCGTTGGTTTTGGAATTGCCATACTAACTTTAACCTATTATCCCACGGGAATAAAGTGGAAAACTGCTTTATGTCACATTGTGTTACCGTGGCAACAGACAGACAGACTATAAATCCAAAAAAAAATGTGTTAGTATCCATATCGGTAAGAAAGCCTTCCTGTGTCAAAATTTTCAAACAATACGTAATGTACAGAATTAATCTCGTTTCAGTATTATTATTAGTATAGATAAGCTGTACCCGGCATTACTACGTATCAACCATGTGTCCGATCGATATCATATTTACCAAAACCTTTTCCAGATAATTCTGAACAAAGTTGCGACATCAGTGCTATATCTCCTGTATTTTCAGAGTCTATAAAGACAAGCAAACATTGTTTATATACATATACATATATATATACACACAGCTGAAAATTATTGTAATTCGATGTACATTTGAATATTTTCAATAAGCTTTCAGAAACAAAGCTCGTCAAGATATAGCAGTAACATAAATATAAAGCTGCTATGAAGCTTATTTTTATATGACAATGCAACAGATTCTCATAATATTATTCAAGAATTATAGTGAAATGAAAAAGATGTACGATATACAAAATGTAAAACTTTATACAACACTGTACGTTACAGAACTCTTATTTGTCTTCCACCTATGATGGCCCACTACTGAGCACGGGTCTCTCCTCATACTGAGAAGACCTGGAGCATACACCACCACGCTGCTCCAAAGCGGATTGGTGAAGAGGTTAGTGGCCACGTGTCAGAAGTTTTTAATCCATCCAAAGGCCTCCGAAAAGACTTAACGATTGTTATATAACTTGTTTCGTACAAAGGGGATGAGTGGGCCCCATGACACCTAAAAAACGGAGCCGAAAATGGTAAGTACGATATACTTAAACATAACCGGAATTACACTGGTCTGGTGAAAGCTGACGAGTAACCAGCCCGCTTCAGCTCTTATACGTTGAAGGAAGACACTAGTCAGTCCAGGTCAAGGGATTTGAGTTACTCCAGAAGCTGGAGTGGATTGTCTATTATAATTAAACACAAAGGAATATTAAAACTAATGGGTCGAGGAGATACTTATGTGTTCCGTAGCCTGAACTCCGGTTCCACTCACACAGCGCGTGATAGGTGTTAGCGGCACCAGGGTATCGCTGCAGCCAACAAAACTATCATTTTCACTACACAACAGTAACAAAAAATTTAATACTAATTAGCTAGCCTCCGATATCGTTAACAAAATTGAGGAATTCCAAAAAATTCGCGACTGTAACACAAGCTTTCGTCACAACAAAATTTGCAACAAAAAAATATGCACGTACCCTACGTAAGCGAGCCGCGGCAGGCAAAACGCCTGATCGGTGGGAGTAGCAAAATGCAAGAATTGAAGTTTATCTATTCCGAACATTACGATAGCAACTGTGACCGACGCGTTTACGTGTCCTCCGAAGCACGGAAGCGCTCATGATTTTTTACCACTAACGGTCACTCATCCTACTGACCGTGCCCGCTGTTGCTTAACTTTTACATTCGCTTACAATCGAAATAAGCCACAGAGTTATGAATACTTCACATTCTTATTTACCATATTTCATACCACCCAATACCCATCAGGCTAAATAAACATTAATAGAATTCTAATTGAATATTCAATCGTTAAAATTCTATTTTTAAAAGAACTGTTCTAGGTATTTCGCGTAATCGAATTCAATAATAATGAAATTCGTAGACAAAAAAAGGTTAGCGATCGAGTGAAAGATAAAAGTATCGATTTTTTATGAATAATAAATTACTGATGAGAATAAAAAAGTACCTGGAGTTGAATTGTAAGGTCGGTAGAGGTATTTATTTATTTATTTAAAACTTTATTATACCCTGAGAAGAGGTACAAAAGGCGGGCTTAATGCTAAAAGCATTCTCTACGTATGTTATGTTATTAAGTATAGGTACACTTAATATTTGCCCAATCAATCGTCATCGCAACCCATTACTACCCCACTACTGGGCTCATTTCTCCACTCACAGTGTGAGGGGTACAGGCCTCCACCACGCTGGGATAGTGCGGATTGGTAGACTTCATACACCTTTGAGAACATTATGGAGAACTCCCAGGAGTACAGGTTTCCTCACGAAGTTTTCCTTCACCGTAGTAAGTTATAATCGACTTTTTATACGTAAATAGCTTTGAAAATTAAAGGTGTGCACAGGATTTGAACCAAGAACCTCACGTTTGAGAGATCCAAGTTCAAAC
>DWJZ01009610.1:0-10611 GCA_018249125.1 Asbolis capucinus
CATCACGCAATGAGTCCCGTGACCCTAACTTATAAATAGACCTGATAGCTCTTTTCTGCAGTATTAATAAGTGAAGTGAAAACTTTGTACCCCTTTTGACGAACATTATGCGGACGGAGGACTATGAAATTTTCTATACATTAAACAACTACAATACATTAAATAAATAAATGAAAACATTACGCAACCTACCATAATTGTCAATTTCAATACTCTCTGGTGATAATGATTATGCTAGTGATGTAGACAATCAAGTCAAATTAATCTGTGAAACACTAAACTGTAACATTACAATGATCTGTTGTATCCTGTACTCTGTTGTAGTGAATGGACGAACTATGTACGAACAATGTAGTCATCTTATTTGGGACTTATACGTATAAGGTACGGTAAAAACATTTGTTAATAAATTTTATTTAATTTTTAATATTAAAAGTATTAATAGGCAAATAACTAAATACACATATAATTACGTTTAGTATTCTGTGAACTTGTGGAACGTCTATTGTTGGATCGCCTTTGATATTTTTCTCTGCGACAAATGCCACGAAAAGGCTTTCTGTACGTTACTTGCAAGCATTTTGCGCAACTTGAATAGAAATTCACGAATTGACATTTTATTTGAAGAGGACTTCACTTAACGTGTCGCATGAAAAACAATCTTTTAGAGGGAAGCCGGAATGCGAGGTTCTATCTTAAAATAGATTCGCTTCAGAGCCAATCGATTCAATGTCTTCTTGAGAGTTTCTGTCAGCTTGGTGGTCGCCGCACACTGGAGCCTTGTGCGACCCCTCGCCTGCTCTCTTTGCTTCCTTCAGGTTGTGTGGGGCGTGTTAGGATTGTGTTTTTGTTTATGCCCAGAGTGATTGAAGAAGCGATTACAAGTTCAATTATGACTAATAAAAAGTTTAAAAAACATTCTAGTTACATCATAATTACACCTATTGTGCCTAGTTGATTGTATTTTAATAATTACAATACACATCACTGCGTCGTGGAACGTTTATCTGCTGGCCGTTTGAAATGAACTAAACAAATCAACAACCCACATTTCAAGTGAGCTGGTATTTATCGAGACACATTTTTGTCAATAATTCTACGCCTAGTTCTATTTATTGATCGAATTTGGTGATAGTTAACAGCCGGAGCCGGTTGTAAGTTTGATTCTGAATAGTTCATAATAAGTGTTAACCCCTCAGGATTTCATTCGTCGCTTGTTCTCCGGTCTTCAATCGGTCTCTTAACTTCGAAACATTTCCGACATAGTGCTAGGATAAAATAATTTGACATTGAAATTATTTTAGCTTGAGTGCTTAATTGAATTATGAAGCAACCGAAATGTAGACGATAGTCTTATAGATGGACTGAGATACACAATTATCTCGATCAAATTTCGTCATTTGGAAATTGTTATCATCACGCCACGCCATGGGCAGCCGTTATAGATTTTGGTAACTTAGATATATTACCAAAGTGAAACGTTTTATCTGTCACCAAACAAGACAAAAAAAGAGTGTTTCTTGCACACAATGGCTGAATAAAAATGTTTTCTTTCCTTCTAAACAAGAATTAAATTGACAATAGTGTGCTGCAGCCTTTACAAAGAGTAGCTAACACGAGTCGGGCTTCGAGACAGTTGTACATATAGGTCAAAACTGTGAGTCACAAAGAATCTAATGGAAAAGTGTGATCTACCCTCACAAACACAGATTAATTCAGTTCGAATCTCGAATGTTATTTTCAACCCGTGTTCGCCTTGGAGCTATCTCGACTTGGCTGTTTGAACAAATTGAATTGTAGAGCGACGTCTCATACTATTGAAATAGGGTATTCAATAGTTACTACTTTAAAGATTCAGGCGTTGGCTAAAACCGTGGAGAAGTTAAATCTCAAATCGATTTATCATGGTTTCTATTTTAACGCGGTTAATAGATTTTCGATCTGAGAGCGGGAATAATATCGATGAAACAGGTAGACGATGTACTTTAGTTACAATTAATAAATCGGAAACTTATCATTGAATTTCCATTGAAGATATTGGAGCTACACCACTACTGGTGGGTTTCAGTATAACCAGAAACAAAAAGCATAATTATTTTAAGTAGTTTTAACCTTAACAAAAACAACGCAAATTACTAACAGAGCTGGTGAGTTGCAGCGAGAACTAAAGAAAAGGCCGCACTCAACCTACTCGTACGAGTGCACCGCCGTTCCTATTCTCGGTTCAAATTCAATCTGAAATTTTTGCCATATGGATTTTGTTTGTGCTCGATGGAAATTCTTTACGATATGCAAAAAGATTCAGGTCAATTGCACCGAGTATACACCCATTGCAATTTTACAATGCACATTAGTTTTCAATGCGATCTCAGTCATGTATTTCTGGCCACGTTATTTACAGCACACCATATTTTTTTGGGATATGTATAGAATGACATTTTTCCTTCAATAATAAGAGTGGTAGTTGGTGGGAGGCGCACGAACAGATATTTTATCGTCCACCTCGATCACCGTCGTAAACCAGTTTAAGTACGATGACGTAATAGATTTATAGATTTTGTTCCAATATCCAACAGTTGTTCTTTTCAATTTCCTGAACGAGATTTTATTAGGCTTTTCTTTCCAGTAGCGGAGCGTCCGACATATTTTCGTGACTTCCTTTTTGTTCTGGAAATATTAAATTAGCTACTTCACGTCTATTATATTGACAGTTCCGCAATCCTCATATACTTTTTTATGCAAACTGTTTTTATTTTTGTTTTGTATGTACAAGATTCCAACTTGGTATATTTATCAATTCATCATCATCATCTCAACCCATCACCGCCCACTATTGAGCACGAGTCTCTTCTCTGAATGAGAGGATTAAGGCCAGAGTCCACCACGCTGGCCAAGTGCAGATTGATAGATTTAGATTTTTGCATATCGCAAGGCATGCAGGTGTCCTCACGACTTCTTCCTCACGTTTCCTTCACCGTTATAACGCGTGACATTTAGATGCTTAACACACACATAACTCCGAAAAGTCAGAAGTGCGCGCCCTGGGATTCGAACCCGGACCCCCGAGTACGAGACCGAATGCCTAACCACTAGGCTATCACCGCCTACTATTTATTCTTTGTTAATTATTTATTAATTGCCGACATGTTATGCCAGACTATAATCTCTGTGTTAAGTTTGTCAAGCTCGGCTCAGAAGTTTTAGCGTCAATGAAAAACTTTTATTCATATATCCTCACAAACTTTCACATTTATAATATCACTAGTTTTTTCACGCGGCTGCGCATGGTATGTTGATAAGATACTTATATGTACATATATGTGTTGTTCCAGATTATAATCTATCCCTGTGCTATATTTCATTCAGTTCAGAAGTTTTTCCGTGACGGATTAATAAACGTGTGTAATTTTGAATTGATTCGTTATTTTTAAGAGTTCCTACAGTAATACATATTATATAGTATAGAATAAATGTTAATCTCTGTTGCAAGCAGACGGACAGCAAACATTTACTAACAGGATTCAATTTGAAGATTAATAAAAGAAAAATATATGTATAACATGTTTACTCTGGGAAGCAATAGTCGCGATCTCGTCTTTATAACATCTGAAAATATTACAAGTTCAATGTATATTTAGTATTTTTTTCATTTACATCTAGAATTCTTATTGAAATACTTCTTTTGGTAGTTTTTGCGTGAAAGAGTAACAAACATACAGCCACGTAACTATTAATATTAAAGATACGTGCAGGTCTTGAAGCCCGGACCTCTCATCCGAAACACAACATTCAAATCACCAGGCTGTCACAGGACCTCGGTCCTCGAGTACACTTGCATAGCTAGGATATCAAAGGGTACGTTCCAGATGTGACGTGACAACGAACAACTTGCAGAGATACTATATTATATCAATATTGTCATTTCATTCATTATTATATTTTTTGTCCTTCTCCAGCCTTACTATCGCCCGCCGGACGGGTGACGTCATTTGGTTAGTAAACATATATTAGACTTATGGAAATATTCAGTCGTAAAGATTGTCTGTTTATTCAGTTTAATATAAGTTAGATTTAGTTTCACTAACCTATGTTAGTCTATTTTAAGTATAGAATATTTCTATCAAACTACGGATCGTATATATCATTGGATGGATGAAATTTTAAGTAAAAAATATATAAAACTAAAGGTGCCCTAATTTTGCTTCGGAAGAAGAGTTTTCCAGTGGTTTCAGAGTTGCCATACTAATTTTAACCTATTATCCCACGGGAACAAAGCAGTTTCCTGGGATAAAACATATCCTATAACCATTCTCGGGTTTTAAACTATGACTATGCCAAGTTTGATTTAAATCGGTCCAATTGTTATTTCGTGAAGCTCGAACAGACAGACAGACAATAAATTTAACAAAAATTGTTTTGATCTCTATGTCGATAACAAAGCCTCGATGCATCAAAACTAAAAAAACCCATTGAATGTACAGAATTATTACAGTTTTATTGTTAGCATAGACACACTTCCCCCTATATCCCCACCTATTAAGTGAATAATCTATCCTATTAACATTATAAAGTTACTTTGTTTGAACACGCTTATCTCAGATACTACTGCTCCGAATTGATATTTTTCTTCGTGTTGCAATTTCCCTTTAGCGAGCGAAGTTATAAGATGCTTTTTATCCCGGGAAACGCTTTTATCCCCCTGGGATAACAGGTTCAAATTAGTATAGCATTTCCGAAACCACTGGATTGATTTAAATGAAATTGAGCACAATTGTAGATTATAAATAGGATTACATTTAGGATACTGGCTGTCCCGGATAGTGGTTTTATTCTGTTACAGGGGTCGACAAATAATTATACTAAAATAGGAACTTTATAGCTAATTCCTGAGACGGTATGAACTGTTTTCCTAAATGGTAACAATATTTACTGCAGTAATCCCTACTAATAATAAAAAAGTAACTCTCTATTTGTCTTGCATGCCTAAAACACTAAACTAATTTAGATAAAAATTGGTACAGGGATATTATAAGTATTATGAAAAACACGTCAATTCGTCGCTCCGTCAACATGAAAGCCGGCAAACACACACACTTTTATAATATTGGTATTTATAGACGAAAGTTTCTATGTAGGATTAGGTTAGTTCATTACTATCGAAGACAATACCATGAAATAATCTTCATATTAGTTCAACAAATCCAATTATAAAGACAATTTGCACGCAATCTGCGTAAAGTAACGATAACTTTATTGGTAATTACTATAAATACAAATGTCACTACCGTCAAAATCAGAACGCGTTATCACGGGAATTAAATAAAAATATCTGTCGCGAACAATATGGCCGCCTACCCTCCGCAATAAAGAATCCAAATTGGGCCAATTCTAATTTTGAATTCTGTCCCGACGCTGGGCCATAAAGACGTGTACAGACGGCAACGGTAGTAAGTATTAAGCGTTTTATGAATTTCGTCTACACGCTGACTCCACCAGATGGCGTGGGCTTATTAAATTTTGCAGTTAGTTCCGTGTACGTTAAATATTAAAGTCGCGCTGTTTGTTCTGCCTGGTGACTGGTATTACTTGCTTATTAAAGAGACTAGCTTCTGAGGTTTTTTGCTCTCGGATTGTGGCATTTAGATTGTGAATATACGGTATTTGATGTGAAATGACGGTATGTAATACTTATCATGTTTATACGAGGGTAGTCTGTAAATTTACTGAAATGTATTGCAGTATTTGAGATACAATTATCTGATTTCACAGAAACTCCGGCGAATGTAACAGAGTAACAAATATCCATTCAGTTCCATCCATCCATCCTGACGAAATTTGTCTTAGACTTAAACTAAATGTTGTATGGTGTCAACTATCATTCATTAATATGAATTATGAACATTCGCGTTTGAAGCGCATTCAGCATGTTCGCGTGCCGTGGCCGGAAAGGAGCGGAAACAATCAGTACAACCATCTTGTGTACCTTCTGTTACTAACCTCCGCGTGTCGCCTACGTCAGATGCTGTCTACTGTTGTGGGGCTTGGTGTATATTTTCATAGTAAAGTGCAGTCCGTTCTTGACTAATATAGAATTACTGATTTAAGAACCAAATAAATTATTGTGGTACTTTTCTGAAACGGCCGCAGATTCAAAATATTTGATTTTAGAAGTATACTGAAAATACCAGCATGAAATAAATGATTTAAGTTTATATGTTTAAAATGTCGAAATAGTCAAACAGCTTTCTACTAATATTCGATATATATATTTTTTATTTTCAAAAAAATTCTGCTTTACTACAATTCCGCCTGATGGTAAGCGGCGATGTGGTCTTAACTGGTAAAGTACACCCTGTAATAGCCGGCTCACTCTTGATTTGAAGTCACTTACATTGTAATCAAACGAAACACTGACACTGGTAACTTGTTTCAGTCCTTCGCGGTACGATGAAAGAGGACGCAAAGCGCGACGTTCGTACTGGCGAAATGTCTACGACGAAAGGATGGGTACCCTCCGAGCGTCGACTCGTTCGATGGTGGAACGGGGATGGGAATCATGTAATTTTTATGCACACTCCAAAATGTATCCAATAGAATACCTAAATATATGGTACTAATATTATTAACTCGAAAGTTTTTGGGGATGGACGAATGGGGATAGATGGATGGGTTGGATGGATGGATCTTTTTCACGCAAATTAGAAGAAATCTAAATGAAATATGGCACAAAGATTGTAATCTGGAATAACACATACTTTTTATCCACACCCTACGCGGGCGAAGTCTCAACCTAAATTTCTCAAACATAAGTCGTCCTGGAGGTGCCCCAACACACCCATCACCAGGTACCGCCTTCCCACTCCAGCTATTATCGTAAATACGAGAGGTATCTTTGTATCCTCAATGCTCAGGAGTCGCCCCCAATTACACGAAGCCCCAAACGTTTTATTTTCTTCCGTATTTTATGAAGAGTTTCTCCGAGGAAGGGTTTGAGTGCCACGTCAGCGGGAACTCCAGCCTTGTATAGTGAATTCAAAAGTAAGTGCCGACGGTAATGTAAGACTTTCTCGGCTTAGCGACTTTTCCAACAATCTCGTGTTTGTGAACTTTTTCATATCATGTTTTGATTTTCGAAAAATATTATCCTCCTTCTGACGCGGTCGGGTAAAAAAGGTCGAATGTAAGTGTTTTTCAATTTTAAGTAGGTACTTTTTTTTCCGAAATGAAGTAAGGTCAGTTATGTTATTAATTTCTTAGGTATATGTAGTAAATTCTCATCACAGTCAAAATCTTTTATCTAAACATTTCAATACCAGCTGGACAAACAAAAGGACTGCTGTCCTTTTTAAGACATCGTGGTCCAAACAGTCTAAGATGTCCAATTCACCTTTATCCAAGGCGTTGCCTCCATTCCTGGACATTTCTCCTCCCTTGGTTATTGGTCCTTCGAGCCGGATAAATACGAGGATCCCATAAAAGTTATATAGTAGCAATATCAAGATTACCCCCAACGTAACATCTCTTACTTCCAATCGCATTATCATTTTACTCGTCGGCTCTCCCGATATCATAAACATAAAGTACAAAGGAAACAAATGAAAAACCAATAAAGAGTCACGTAAAATGTATTCCGTTTAAACCATTGCCCGTTTATACGTCCCTGGTACATGTCCAGCGAGTAGCTGACGCGCGACGAACGGTTTGATTGTAGTGTTGGTCTAGTGGTAGAACCTACGTAGGTCGTTCATTTGTCCGGTGTATTGTAATCGGTTCTTTAAAACTAGTACAGTTACTAGTTAATGTGTATGAAATCAATGTGTGTTTGATTGTGAGTTTGTTTGTCGTTTACGGTCTGAAATGGTTAATGAGTTAATGTGTGGTACGTGCGTCTGGTACAGGTAAAATTATAGCTGCAGAGACATAAATAGGATTACAGTCAGTACTCTGTGCTCCAATGCGGTCAATACTAACAAGGATTTCTTATTTGGTACAGTATATCGCAATAACGAGTGATAATTTGAATGTTGGTCTCAACACATACGCTGCGCACCTTTACCTTTAAAAATTATAGGTGTATTAAAAAATTAAATATCATTTGCTTTGGAGGAGAAAATATAATGAAGAAATCTGCACTCCTAAGTACCCTATAAACTTCTCGAAGATGTGTGATCTGTACCGATCCACACTTGGCGAGCGTAGACTATATTAATAAAACCCTCACATTGTGAGGAGACCCGTGCCCGACAGTGGGGCAGTTATAGTAGCAATGATGAATGCATATCATGACTGTTAGCGTATCGTTTAATCGTTTATAGTCAAACCTGCACCCTACATCGGTACGGCCTCTCGTTCGATACACCGTACAATCATGTTTTTATATACATCTCCTAAAATCATATTGCTATTCCCCTACAGCCTCCCATAGTTTGCATCAGGGTAGGCCGTACGTCATTTTGAGAGGCCTGTTGGTATGGCGGCTACTGAACCTGATTATTAAACCGAAGGGTTCGAGTCCCATCCAGAAAAGAAAATCTGTGATGAGCAGGTATGCTTGTTCTGTGTTAAAAATGTGTATTTATGTATATATTTAGAAATATGTATTAAACATATGCCAGACTATTATCTATCTCTGTGTCAAATTTAATCCAGATCGGTTCAGCAGTTTTTACGTGAAAGAATATCAAACGGCTGTCCATCCATCCATTCATTCATCTTCACATTTTTTAAAATATTAACTAGCTCCCCGACAGATATTGTACTGCTTAATTAATTAAAATATCTTGAACCAGCCGCGCCCACGAAGCCTATGCACGGAGTTTGTTTCTTCGATAACCTACAGTTTGTGTATATATCGAATTAATAATAAACGTATTTTAAAGATAACACATATCAGATCGGATCAGTCGTTTCTGATATCAGCACGCACGTACGCACAGACAACCAGTCAAAACTTCTAAAATTCTGCGTTCTATTCTGTACTATAAGCCCCCAGTAAAAGTTTCTTCATGGATGCTTACTTTCATAGATTTGACACTTGAAATTAATGACATATTATTTTTTTTTAATGTCAAATCTAATACCTATTAATGGTACGTTCAGAAATTTTCTTAGAAAGAATAATTTCACTGCATTATCCTCACTATAATTTGACTCGAATTTACACTTCAGTCTGAGTAGAACATGGCCGGCTACGCACACACCAAAAATTAAAAAAGTAGGAACATTAAATTTCACTGTATTGGGTTTACTATAATATAAATTGGACTTATACTTTAACCTCAGCAACACGTGGCGGTTATGCTATTAAATTGTATGTACGTATGCTATTAAACGTATGTACTTTAAACAGCGCCATCTATTGAGTATTTACTCAATCCAGTCAGGTATCGACATCTGTTGGAATTGTTTGGAGCTAATAGATAATCGTGACTCTTGGAAAATAAATAAATAATTTGCAATAAAATAATATAGCGACTATAAATTGAGATGTAATCTTTCAAGTTAGATTAAACTGCACACGGTGCGCAAGATTTGATTAAAATAGTAGCTTAGGAGTCTATCGCGGACAAACACCGTGACAAGATCCATACTAATAATATAGAGAAATGATTTGTATTTTTGTATGTTTACAATGAATAAACTTAAAAAGTACTGGTACGACTTTAAAACTTCTTTCGCCATTAGAATGTTACATTATCACCGAATGACATAGGCTATATAAATATCTAGAAAAAAATAGTATATTATATAAACTTAATAAAATGATGTACCGGCGGGCGCTCGGGCACTCGGGTGGCGGGGGCGTGGTGAGCCGAGTGCGGGGCTGAAAATATATAATATTATACGGTTTCGCAAGTAATTCACATATGGCACAGGCCAGCATTTGACCACCACCCACCACCACGCGGACGAAGTTGCGTGCCAAAGCTAGTTTATATACATACATTAAGATAGAATTTATTTACTAAATGAGTTATTATGAAGCATATTTAGATTCAATAAAAATTAAATATTTGTTATGCCATATTAAAAAAAATCGTAGTTTGTTTTTACAAACACTTTTCGAAAGTCAAACTATTGCCTACGGTGAGAAGAAGGAGAGACAAGAAACTACCAAGGAGTTTTTCTCCTACTTACAGTTACATTATGAATGTTTGGTAAATCGCTAAATCTCCTACATACAAGAGAAGTCACCAACTAAATACGTAATAAACTTCTTTGTGTAAGACAAGAAAACCGTCATACAAAAATCTTTTTAATACCTATGAAATAGCAAAACAAATCGTCCTGCAACTTAGCCGCCCTAGACTCAACCAGTTTTTTTTTGCGTCCAGACAAAGGGAAAGGTCTACTATCCGGAGATGCGCGGGAGGGAGGTGGTGAATGCTCAAGCATACCAGCACAGCCGGCTGTACTGGTTATGTGGGACTCACGATAAACCTAGGTGCATACCTACTAAACATCACCTGAGGCTGGCTTTGGAGAATGGCATCTAAGCCTTCATCTGAGGCGACCCCGCTTGGAGAGGTGGGGCGCAAGCGGCGCTCCCACGAGAGCATCCACTAGAAGACTGCAACACGAGCTAATCGGTAAGGGCACAAGCGTCATCTG
>DWJZ01009611.1:0-10610 GCA_018249125.1 Asbolis capucinus
GTTACCGTCGCCTAAAGATAGAAGGTCGACACCAGGGGAATTGCCAATGCAAACTTTTTTGACTCTTTTTTGATCTAGCTTATTCGGAGAGCATAACATTGGTAATGCCCTCAGTATTACGAACCACTGTCCAGATGAGCAAGTTCGTATCTGGCCCAGCTGTGATAATGTGCGTTTCCGTAGTCAATAATTTGTAAACTTCTTAAAGTGCGAATGGAAATGAGGAATCCCAAAAATTTCCGTTAGTATCTGACGATGGACATGAACATTAAGGCAGAGAACACTGATGGCGCCATCAACGCAGACGACCATCAACATTTTATTAACGAGTTCAGCTAGTAGACCGTAGAATAAATAATTTATTATGTTCTTGTACGTTGAAGTTAATGACCGTGTGTGATGTTAGCATAGACCTATGAGGCACAGTTTCTCACTAAGGAAGCTTAGAGAAAACCACCACGCTTCAACGCTTTCGAGAGGTTAACGCCAATCCAGGCGTTCGAAGTTTTTATTCACCCCATGGCCTTCGAGTCTTCGACATGACTAAGCTTGGACATGATCTAGCGATACCAAACGGAACCCATGGCTTTATGTACTCTCGAAGAACTTAAGGATGATTGAAATTTTTCGAGAGCACATAAAGCCTAATGAAATGATGAAGAAATGATTTTCAGGTTAGGTCCTACAGACCACGCTGTTCCTAACTCGAACACTTCAGAATTTAAGAACGCAATTCTTACAGGGTATGAGTGATTCAGTTGTAACCAAGTATTGCAGAATACGAAACATGATGTTGAAATAAACAAGGTTTACTAAAATATTTAAAAACACAAGCTTTAATTATAGATCCCTAATACAAAGAAATACATATATTTTCACAAACGAACGTTGTATCAGGTCATGCTTATCATAAAAATATATCGTCATCGGAACTGAAGCAGTATACAAAATTTCATATCCGCAGTGTAAGTGGGTCTAATTAAGCTTGCAAGATTTGACCCGTAACAAACAAATATACTAACATACTAATATACAAACATTCACTTCAAGTTAAATAAAGCTTTTAAAAATACCTATTATCAATACAATTCCCAAAACTGTTTTAAATGAGTAATGCAAAACTGTGGAAAGGTACTTTTCTATCTTTTATGAGTCCACAGACATTTCATATTGTACAAATTTCAAAAGTCACTTACAATTTAATTAAATACAATTTTTTTTCAATATTTCATTTTTTAAATTAATTGGGACTTTGCGCATTTTTTGCAATATTTAGTAGTTGCGACAAAACTAATATATGATGATAGTAGTCACGACAAAAATAATATATATATATATATATATATATTTATTATAAACGTGATTGGCATCCTATCTATATGCTAATACATCGTTCAAATGTTTATTTATTACAGGTTAGTGTCGACTGTCGTTAGTGGACTGTGGGCCATGGTCCAGCGGCATGGGCCATGCATTACAATCGGTCGGTACTTCCTGCGCCACATTTGCAAGTACCGTCAATCGGGCCGCGTATCTGACGTTTTAATTACAATTCTGAGTCGAATGTGATAGACCTGTGGCCCATGTTGACGCGGGGAGCGGAGAGCGGAGAGCGAAAAGCTTCGTATAGCGACTTTATTGTATATTTAAGAAATTGCTTGATGAACCCCGCCTGGTAGTAAGCAGCGAGTGGTCTGGGTGGTAAGGCGCACTAAATTAGCAAAAGCCTTTCACTCTTGATTTGGAGACATTTACATGGGAATCGAACGGGAAAACTGACGCGGGTAACTTATTCTAGTCCGTCGCGGTACGCATGATAAAGGACTTCCGAGGTTAAAGTTTAGTAACGTACTTTAGGAACCAGATGTGTTAAATCTATCCTTAATAAAATAATTATTGATAGCAATTTCCCAAATTCATAATTTTGCTTCCATTGGGCACATATTAAGTAAATATTACGAGTATAAAGTTGTTTTTTTTTAATCTTTCGGCAATTCTACGCCCAAGGAGATGTTTTTAACAGAGTATTTAAAAGACTTTAAAAAAGGAAGAGGTTATGAATTCAATTAATTTGTGATTTTAAATTTGATCGATAACTGACGAATATATTTGGAATGGAATATATCGAGTATTTTATTGAATTTAGAAGATTTTTATTTAAACGATTTTGACTTCATTTTTTATTTTATTACTTGACGGCATAACATGAAGCCGTTTTTTTGTGAGGTGACCCGTCTGTTTGTCTGCTTATAAACATTATATGAGTCTTCAAACCTATATTTCTTTGTTACACATACGTATTCATGTTTTATTTTTAAAAGTTTAAATTTGTTTTTTTTTTCTCTGAGTGTTGTGTAATTAGAAGGGATCTGTGCCGGTTAATTATATTAACAATAAATGAATAAAAACCCCAATTGAAGTCCTCTGGATTCAACAATTCTGCCGGATCATGATACATGTAACTGGGTCGAAATATCGGCATGAAAAACATGTATCGTGCAAACCTGTAACAGCACAAAATCCCATTTAACTTTAGTAAGGGCATAAGGTACAGTAATGATGATTGTCCAGGCTATATTTTTTTAAAGCGTAGTTTTTGGACCGGACCCCACACCCCACAGTCCACGCATGCGTCCTTAATTAGGCATTCCGCTCTCGTCTGGACTGCGTACGCGCACCGCCGGCGGCGCCTTTGACGACGAGCGCGCCCTCTCGCTCACACAATGCAACTATTCATACAACCGACCAACATAACCTAACCTCTGAGCATCTTTCAACATGAAACACTATCTCTTAGATTGGCGGCTCAACTCAAATTGGCCATGACCAGCGAAAAACATGCTCAGCTCGGTAAGTAATTTGTGTTCTAATTACTTATAAATAAAGCTCAAATTGTTTCGTATCGTTTAGAATATCAAAGGTGTTATTGGAGTGATGTAATGAGGGAGCCTAATTGTGTATTCTACTTGGGATGTTAGTGCGCAAGATAAAAGAGTGGGCGATAATGGTCGCAACTCGCAGGTATCTGCACGGAAAGGGTTAGGGATTTTCGAAATATGCAGTAATTAAAAAAAAATTGTCGAATTTTATATATTACTAAGCATATTATCTTATTAATTAAAATATTATCTACTAATGAAAAAGAAATCTGTTATGTATACTAAGAGACCTAGTTTAAAAAAATCCACATAAATTTCATCTGTCTGCGTCGTTTGAGGCCGTCAAAGCGTATTGTAAAATTTCTGGACCTCTCTATTCCCCAACACTTTTATTGCAGTAATTTCGTAAAATAAAATCCATCCCTTCGGGCAGATACACTTAATTTAATATGAGACTCATTGTCTCTACCGTCCTTGTCTCTCTCACTCTCTCCGGAGAGACGGAATACAAAATAACTCCCACTGATTGCAGTGAGCCGTACACGAATTAGGCCCTTTTCGTTTTTTTTTTCTTCATAATGCCCTGTTCATGCGTTCAGACCTTTTATCGGAACATATGCATGGACGCCGCACCGGCCGCCCGACGACCGGTTTCTTTTGACTTTTGAGTCTTGCCGCGCCGCTCGTCGAATGAATTCGAAATTTGAATTCAGTCCGCTTCGAGTCACGACAGTGGAAGGACGTGTGTTGTTTTCGGATAAGATAAATGTTTACGATACTTTAGTGATTTGTGTTTTTGTGACAATCATTTGAACATGACACAAAATATTGTTATTACTTTTAATGTTAACGTGAGAGCATGATGTCTCGGATTTTAAGTGTGGTATTCCTCGCCTGGTTGGTTGCTGCCGACCAGGAGGAATCGGAAGGTGGCAAGTGCGAGAGGATCAGACTGAAACAGTGTCAGGATCTGGGATACAACTGGACGGCGATGCCCAACCTGATGGGGCATAGGGATCAAAAAGAAGCTGAAGAATCGGTGAGTTCCCAGTCCAGTCCCTGACATTATCAAATCTTAGTTTTACTAATAGTTTAGATAATTTTGTTTCATAATTCACAAACAACTAAGCAGATCTAGGAAAGCATTGACTGTAAGAATTTGAGATAACTGACGAATCTTTCATTTAAATTACGGTTCCCAAATTGTTTTTTTTCTTTATTTTTTTTCAACACTGTTACGATGACATTAATATGTAATCCAAAATAACGTACGTAAATTGCAAAAGTACGAATGTGTCTAGGGGATGGTATTTCGTACGGTTTCTATAGAATTTGGAAGTCAATTTCGGGCAACAGATTTACGAGTTCTCTTTGAATAGGTTTAATGGCGTGTAACTGGTGTTGGGGTATCTATTTCATTGGGTTATGGGGTGGGAATTGGTTTTCATAACTGCATGGGTTCATTGTTAAACTTTATAACTCTTAGCGGATTATATTTTGTTTGACTTTATATAAGCTGTCATTTGATATATTTGGAATGGGTTTTTCATCTGTGGTAGGCATAATTTTTTGTTTCTGTTAAAATTAGTCGAGTAAGACTGAAGTGCAATTGATAAGGTTAATATTAATTAATATTAATATTTAATGTTAAGATTAATTCTGCTGATGCTCTTGTCTGGTTACGAAGTTTACTTTGATTGTAATGTTGTTCACAGCTTTTAGAAGTACGAAGTCTGTTTCTAGGTTTGATTCGAATTTGACATTTAAATGAGAGACTTTTATTCAGAACTGTTGCGGTGTTGCTATAGTACACCAAGTAGAGTCCTGTAGGTTACAATATCAAAAATATTTTCTCCTTCCGAGATTTGAACCTAGCAATCTTGACAATACAAAATACACTACTAAGCCTACACACTGTAAACACTTCTGTTATCAAACAGCACAAACAATTCGACTGCCAACGAATTAGTTATCAGTAATATTATCAGCTGTTCTAAATTGTTTTTATGGCGACAATAAAGGCTGTGGGCCGTGGGCGGTATGAGCCGCATACGTCATGAACTACGTTCGACGTGACCGACGACCGACATGACCGACAACTGACATGAATGACCATCGACATGAGCGGAGAACGACATGGCGAACGATTCTCGTTTTACCAATTTCATTCGTTCAAGTTCAGGAGTCATATTGCGATCTAGTTGAAATTTGGTCATGAAGTTAACTGCACTTCCATAGAATTTTAACTTTATATGATCGGAATACAGTTTAGTTTTCGTTAACGAATTACGTTCGGATTGATTTCATCTACGTATATAACGCTTCAATAAAACTTTAACTCTGTGTTATGGGAATACAGTTGACATTTCGTTGACGAACCAATTTCTGATGGACGTCATTGGGGTGCAGTTGAGAGTCGATTGTGAATGTTACTAACTACGCTTTGACAAAATGGCTACGACATTGCTACTGTGAAACGAGAAACAGCCGACCGACAACCGACATAACTAACTACCGACATGGCCGACATGAGTGAATGCCGACAATATGTTATCGCGCGGCAAGATCAAACCCGATAGCTCGATCTTGATTGTAAGCCATTAGCGCGGTGGCCTTGTAAGCAGACGTATCTGTACTCGCGTAATGTTTTTTAAACATTTATTTATTATGACGACGGAGGACGGATTAAGGGAGGAATAGTATATATATATACACATATATATATATATGTGTATATATATATATATGTGTATTTATATTAAACTGGGGTCCGTGCTCGGCTTTACCCGCATGGTATGTTTAAAAAAAGTAGTTCGTAGTTTTAATGTTTGTTTAGAAGCTATACCCATACGGGTAGAAGATTTTCCCGCGTAAATTCCAATCCCGCGGGATTTACGTGATAAAAACTATCCTACATGTTAATCCAAGTTACCCTCTCTCTGTGTGCCAAATTTCATCAAAATCGGTTCAGCAGTTTTTGCGTGAAGGGGTAACAGATATACAAACTTTCGCATTTATAATATTAGTAGGATAAGTTACCGCTTGACTACGAAACCACCTGATGGTAAGTGGCGATGAAGTCTGATGGTGAAGCGCACTAACTTAGTAAAAGCCTATTCACTCTTGACTTGAAGACATTTACATTATAATCTGTAAATTATAGTCTGTAAACACCTTTATAATACAACACGTAGTTATACTATGTTACTAGCCCTTATATATCTTTTTCGCGCCAATATTTCGACCTGCTTAGTTCATGGTCCCGGCTGAAATGTGTAACATACATAATATATAAATTTATTGACTTCTTTAAAAAAAATACTAGATTTACTTGCAATAAAAACTAAATTCACAGTTCAGAAATACATTTTACCGCCTTAGGGATTAAATAAACAATGTTTATTCGTTATTTAATACGCTATTTACTTTGCCAGTAGTGACATTGCCTACAAGGATTACTCATGAGATAAGCCCTTATTGTTTTACGAGTCACGCTTATGAGTTACGCTCTTGTTGTTTTATGAGTCGTTGGTAGGATTTACCGCCTTATTGTTTTACGAGTCACTCGTAGGAGTTACGCCATTATTTTACTCCGTCATCGGTATACCATACTTATACTGGGTGTAAATCCATTCTGGAATGTTTAATAACAAACAAACAAATTTGTGACAAACAGGAGAATGAAACATTTTGTTATTTTATCAGTTGTTAATTCTTTTTTATCATAACATTTTTAAAAACTTTTACTTGTAACTCATGCTGTTTGTTTGGTGACAAACAAAAAGTGTATTAAAACGAAAATCAATAAAGTTAATAGTATAAAAAAAATACTTCAAAACGTTGAAAGGTTGTTAACTCCTTCATAAAATTAAGCATGTCAGAGTATAAATTTGTGATTGTCTGAATGAATGTACGAATGTGTGACGTAATTTTTTTGTGTGACTGGTGTAACTATATTTATTTGTAGTTTGTACTTGTCCTGTGATCAATATTTAGTACAAATTTACAAAAATATTACGATTAGTTAAGTGGAAAAAAATCTCATTTATATAAGTTGGTGTAAACCCTACAAAAGATTATTTATATTTGTTTACATTTATTCCGAATCGAAGTTGCACCGAGTATTGTAAGTTCTAGGTCGGCAAACGAAATAGCAAATAATATATTCCACGAAGACGGTAGATTTCGTAGATAGTCGAACTCGTTCTTTCTATTATAGTTAGATTTGTTTTAAATGTCAAGCGGTACATTTGAACGTATCACAAATGTCATCGGAAGCCATTTTGTTTGCAGTCTTCTCACGCTCGCCATTTTAGGTGTTATCTGTTGTGTTGTGCACGGATAGCATCGCGGGACCAGTTGACTTCTACTACTAGGTAATTCTTTGCAAATTCTCATTCGTTTCTCATGCCATGGGCCGACAACCTTTTGTTACGAGGGCCACTAATGTTGTAAGGACTTGCGGGTCAAATTTTGTGAATCGTCGTCGGTAGAATTAAGTCAAACGCTAAGGGGATGAAAATTATTCACTATTGGTATTCAAGTACTAGAGGGGGCTCGGGAAGCACTGGATGTTGACTGTCTGGGGGAGAGGGGTAAGAGAGGGGGGATGAATGTGTGTGAATGTATAACACACGGACATAGTCGCGAGAACAACTAGTAACTCATAAATGTACTCGACAATATTCCTAGTAAAATTGTCAGTCTGTCCGTTACATTAGTAGATAAGCCCTAATCGACCTACACTTACTACCAATAATGGCACATTATCTTAACGTCTAGATATTAATCTTTACTTAATTAATACCCATTATTTTTTAATGTTCATTAATGGCACATGTTTAATTAGACCTTTCACAATTGCGATAACATTTTTAATTGACTTTGACATTAGGCTAGCAGCTGACATACTGACAGTATATTTCTTCTCAAAGAATACCAAAACACTTTGTGTCCTTGTGTGTGATCAAACAGCGGCAACGCGACCGATAGCGGTGTCTTAAGACCGAGAGGATCCATTTATATTTTATATACATATATGTTATCACTATCGGCTTTAAGTGTCGATCTATATCGCCTAATGCGGTCTTGCGGCATCATAAAGGAACGATACGATACTGTTTGTACGTTTTTGCTATAGAGATGGGCAAAAATTTTGTTAACCTGTAATGATAATGTAATGATATATTTTTGAAGTCGTTGGGGCTATATTCGAGCTTCTATGTTGGAAATCGAAAGAACATTTTAATGCAACTCTCGATCTGTTTATCGATACTGATATCGATATTTCGACCCAGTTGCATAGGTCATCGTCACGGCAAGGTATCGTTGTAATAATAAACATATCGTGACGGGTACTCACGATTAAAATGTTTAGTATCTGCGAGTGATTGCGACCGTGGGTATCACAATAAGGCCAAGGGGTGAGAAGGTATGGTAGCCAACATCCCCCTTCATAATCTGGGTAGTATACCTATGGTTGTTGGACAACAACATATCAAAGACAGAAATAATAAGGGCGTAATTTTAATACGTTACTCTGAAGAATAAGGGAGTTAGTAACTACTTTGCGTCGTCGATAGCTAACATAAATAGGTATTACGCATTAAATCCAGAAAATAAATCTAGCTTGACAAAAAATTAATTAAATACGCTTAAATTGGTGGTATGGTTGAAAGTGGTAGCTAGAGATATTCTACTGGACCCTCCTATAACCAAAAGTAATACTAAAAAACTGGCCGTAAAGTTTGCAGAAAAAAAAAAATGATTTTTAAATTTTAAAATTAGAACGATCTAGAACTGTCAACGGAAATCAAATACAAAAGTGGCGACGCTCGTGATCTACGATTTGACATAAATGCATATCCGTGATCTTAAGCTCTTCACCACAACCTGAGATCGGGGCATCACGTTCGTGTCCCGTTGTTGGTTCACGACGTGGCGTAACAGAATCGCAAAGTGCGTTGTGGTTGCGTACGGTACCGACGATGACGTCGGCTGTAATCGATAGTAGATGCCTATAACCGTGGGAGTATTTGGGGGGAGGGGGGTGAAGCAAGATTTTTTTTGTTAGTTTATGGGAAATTCGAAAAATATCAGCTCGTCACATTTAAATTTTGTAATATTTTTTTTCTTTATTATTTTCTGTCTTTTTTGCCAACCCTACGGGTGTAACGTCCATTACGTCACAAGATGGCGACAAATTATTCCTATTCCGAGTTTAATGTAGTAGTACATTTTTCTGTTACACGCGTATTTGCCGCCATGGAATCGAAACCGGTGTTACGTTATGTCGCTACCATCATATAAAGTAATTGAATGAAATTTTTGCCAAAATGGAACAGCAAAAGTTGGCAGACGAGCTACCCAAGAAAACCTTGGCTGGTGACTCCAGTAATTGCCGTGGGAGCAACGCCCGGCCGTTCCAGATTAGATGGAACTTTCGTGAATTGCCCGGCCCACTAATAGCGTTCGATGGTAGATAAAAGTCGAAATTATACCTACTAGGGCAGTGATTTCCAAAGTTGTCTAGTTGAGGCCGTAGGGGTCCATAAAAGACAGGACTCTTGGAGTCTATGTTAGCGTGACACATATTGAAAAAGGGATTTACAGTCTTAAATTTTCAAAGACTTGAGCGTGATGAAGTTATTGGAAAAGTCGTGTTGAATATAATAATATAAAAAAAATTGTACTGAAGCTTTTAGAACTCCAATTAAATTTTTTTTAGAACCTGACAGAAATTGGAAACAGTAAAATTTTAAATGTCTTCCATTTGTAATATCTATGAGAAAAAACTTTGGGAGCCTCAGTACTATAGTGATGTACGATTTTTTACCACTTACATTAATAGCAATGATCATAGGTTAGTAAGATTGTATGTATTTTCCAAGACGCCCTGAATCCTTAATATCTGTAGGTATTATTTATAAAAGATGTGCCGAAGAGTTTCTTTCGCCTTCTGCCTTATTATGGCATCTTTTCGAAACGGTGGTGTAGTTCATTTATAAGTAGAAATAGGCTCCACCAATCCGTATTGGAGAAGCGTGGTAGAGTATGCGCTACGCCTCATCAGTATGAGGAGAGTGCTCAGTAGTGGGCCATGGCTTGGCCAAATGTATTGACTACGTACACGAAGTAAATAATCTATCTTTAGACTTTTTGTCCTTTTCCTACCCTATCCTATCCTAAACCCATCCGATTCTAGCTGCTAATAATTATCAAAACCGGAACCGATAATCGTCGCCGAACACGTAAACGCTGAAGACATCGTAACCATCTGAGGCCCGTGGCAAATTCAATGCAGGCCCCAAGAAAAATAATCATGTTATAATTTAATTTTAATAAATCACTGAGATAATTCCCAATAGTAATATTGCTTCCTTATCATTAATATTTACTAATTAGTTAAATATTTACTAAATTATAAAAGCATACAGAGTATAAACTCTCTATAGTATTGTTACGTCAGTGAGTTTCTGATAGGAAAGGAATAGGCCGGTTTGTGTAAGTGGTATCTTTATTTAAAAATCTCAGAGGTAGAAACAGGCACCAATGTCTGCACTAATTTCGCCACACTCGCGCATTGTACTAGCGATGCAACACTCGCGTCACTACACTAACGGCACTGTCCTCCCGTCCAGTATACTCGCGACACCGTACCCTAATAGCACTAATCACTTCTAACTTAACTTTTCTTCTCTCTCCTTTCCGGATTCGTTTTCGAAACTGAAC
>DWJZ01009612.1:0-10610 GCA_018249125.1 Asbolis capucinus
TGTAATAGAAATATCTATTTATGTATGTATTTAAAAGTATATATGTATGTTTATCAGTTATCTGATCACCATAGTACCAGTTAACGCTTAGTTTGGGGTCAGATGGCCGTGTGTGAGTTGTCCAAAGATATTTATTTATTCATTTAATCTGTCGTACTCAGACGTACTTAGCTCGTAGTAAGCTACCTAACGTTACAAAATTGTATTTTTTGCTGGATTTTATTCATTTATTCATCAGTTTCACCATATTAGATTTAGTACTAGTGTTGTAGCCTAGATGGCGTTAGCGGTGTGTTTAAAATTGTTCGTGTTAAACGCGACCTTGTCCGAACTAACTGTTTTTATAAGGCCAATATCGTAACATAACTGGTATTATTATCAGCTGATTTGAAGTTTTTTGTTTACATCACATATTGTATTCTAATACTAGTAACTGACCTTGCTTCGCTTTCGTTAAGCTTTAGCATTTCAAAGTTTAGCAACTTAAAATTTACATAATTTTATCTATAAGAAATTTTTGTATGTTAAAATTGACATATAGTTTGTGAATCAATTTCAAGATGTTAATCCAAGGTAAGTGTACCCAATGTTCACCAGTCCGTCGTTGGCCAGCGTGGTGGACTACGGCAGCATGTACTCTTCACATTATGACAGGAGGCCCGAGCAAAGTAGTACAGTCATGCAATAATGAAATGTTATTCCAAACTTACCCTAATGTCAGTGAAAACCACACTCCAATCGGTTGAGCCGTAACTGCAGCTCGAGACTATATCAGTGAGGCACAGTTTTCATCGCGTACTTGAACTCTTTGAAACTTTTTTCGCGATAAAAAATGTCAAGTTCTCATTGGACCAATTTTCATCAAAATCAGTTCAGTATTTTAAGCCTAATAGCGTAACAGCCAGACAGTTATACAAACAGATTGACAAATAGAGAGAGGCAAAGAGACGAACAGACAGACAGAATAATCTTTGCATTTATGTCTAATATTATTAAAGACTAGCTTCCGTCCGCGACTTCGTTCGCGTGGAATAGTTACTTTAGACTAACTCGCGACTTCGTTTCTGTCACTTTAACCATTCACGCAGCGCACGCAGCGGAAGCTCTCAAAAGGAAAAAAATCCCCGATTTTGAAACATTCTTCATTGGTGCTCTGCGCCTATTGGTCTTAGCGTGATGATATATAGACTATAACCTTCCTAAATAAATGAGCTATCTAACACTGAAAGAATTTTTCAAATCGGACCAGTAGTTCCTGAGATTAGTGTGTTCAAACAAACAAACTCTTCAGCTTTATAATATTAATATATGTAGATAATCATTTGGAAGAAATGTATGTTGTGGACTAATATCCGGCTTGACTCGCTAAGATGTCAAATGTTGGAAAATCCCACTGACACCTGATTTTTTATTGTATACATTGTTGCTATGTCTATATTTTTGTTATGGAATTCTAGATGCTAATTAAAATATATAAACGTGGCGCCTTCTAACTCGACTTAATTAATTATGGTAAGCATGTGATTTTTGGATTTGCTGAAACGATAGTGTAGTTAATTTTGATTTTCGAAAAGTGTTTGTAAAACCCAACTTTGAATACGCAAAGTTTGATTTTTGGTTCGATTTTGTTATCAGTCTCCAGGTAGACCTTTGGATTACTGTGGTCTTCGAACTAACCATTTTCTGGACCTTTTGAGAACCTCTCTTGTCCATCGATTATCGGTACTTCGAACTAGATAATAAAATAAATACTTATTTTAAGTAATATTAGAAATGAGGATATAAGAGTCAGCTACCAGACGACTCTCGTTTTACCAAATAATTTCAAAGTCGTTCAAGTTCAGAAGGCGTTCAAGTTCAGAAGGCGATAAAGTTGAGAAAACGTTTAAGTTCAGAAGGCGTTCAAGTTCAGAATTAGTTCAAGTTCAGAATTTGTTCAAGTACAGAAGTCGTTTAAGTCCAGAAGTCGTTCAAGTTCAGAAGGCGTCCAAGTTCAGAATTCGTTCAAGTTCAGAAAGCGTTCAAGTTCAGAATTCGTTCAAGTTCAGAAGGCGTTCAAATTGAAAAATCATTCAAGTTAAGAAGGCGATCGATTGCAGTTCGGCTGAAATTTGTTATTCACGTTTATACTAACTGCTGTTCTACTTCACTAAATCAGAATACAATTGACATTTCTTTGACGAACGTCTTTCGGATCAATGTCATTTAGACATGTTGCGCTTCAATAGAACTTCAACTCTATTTGATTGGAATACAGCGGAAATTTCATTGACAAATGAATATCGGATGTCGTTGGGGTGCAGTTGAAAGCCAATTGCGAATGTGAATACCAAATTGCGGTTCAAAAACAAAGTCGCTACGATATTGTTATGAACTTTTGAAATAAGACTCGGCAGGTTGTTCAGGGGCAGGACGTCGTTTCCTCTTCCAGCGTCGACGACCTTGCACCTGTGTTGTTGCCAATCTCGATCAACCACTGCTGACGTACACACGGAACTGGTGCCTAGGGTTGTCACCTCCACTTATCATTATAATTAATTATATATGTATTTAAATACTTTTCTACTTATTTGTGATTTAAAAACCAGTGATAGACTATTTAAAATTATCAAAAATTAAAAAACGTATGTATCTCGAACGAGTCCTGGTTTAACAAAAACCTTGGAGTTTTGAGTATGTTTGTTACAGTGTTTGTATGCACTTTTCATCAAAATTGGCGGTATTGTTTACCTAAACAAAAATACATATGTATGTATAAGAATTGGTCCTGAAGTATTGCATTACGCTGAATATCTATAAAAATTCTGTTTTAATACTACTTCATTAACTTAAGGATTATGAGTGCGATAGTTAGTATATCTGTGTTATAACATAATTTATTGAAACATATATGGTTATATAATATATTTTATTACAGACAGGCCGGTTGTTCTAGTGGTTAGTGAACTTGACTAGTACATCGAAAGTCGTGGGTTCGATTCCCACCCAGGTCAAAGTTTTCTGTGATGAGCAGGAATTTTTGTTCTGTGTATGGGTGTTGTAATAGAAATATCTATTTAATAATGTATTTAAAAGTACATATGTATGTTTATCAGTTATCTGATCGCCATAGCACATGCTAACGCTTAGTTTGGGATCAGATGGCCGTGTGTGAGTTGTCCAAAGATATTTATTTATTTATATATTTTAATAAAACTTATTGATATTTGTTTGACATTTATTTACAGGCAATCCTTTCTCTCAACCCACCGATGAACGTTCTTTACAAATCTGGTGGTACCATGCTGGAAAGGCCTTTATCAAGTGGTACCCAGGCCACGGACACTGATAGAACTCTGTGGCCTTTGACCCAACCTGTACCTAAACTGGAAGCCGTTAGCCAGGTATTTATTTAATTTAACAATTTTATTTTAATTTATTAAAAATATAATAATTATTTCACTCAAAAAAGATTATATAGGATTTAAAAAGGCAAAGAGTAGAAATTTATAAAAACAGAAGTACAAATTAGTATGGGCTGAGGCAGGGGGCAATTTAGATTTTTCTAGATTTAATGCGTACTATGTCCAATATTAATGTACCTACTTATTTTTCCAATAACTATAGATAAACCTATATTACCTGAATTCTATCCTTGGTACGCCCATGTTCTTAAATGTATAAATACCTACATGTATTTTGAATTTAAAATATATGATTTTTTTGTAAGTCTTATATAAATATATGTAACATTCATATCTGTGAAGTGCATTATTAGCCAATATGCGTGAATTACATTGATAAAAAAAAAATTATTAAAATATTTAAAAACACAAGCCTTAGTTATAGATCCCTAATACAAAGAAATACACAATTTCATAACTGTATTGATCACCGTTGAGGAATTCCTTTCTCTGGAGCCAATCCTGCAGGTAAATTCAGGTCATGCTTATCATAAAAACGCATTGTCATCGGAACTGAAGCAAAATTTCGGCTCCGTAGTGTAAGAGGAATTCGGTATAATTAATCTTACAAGATTCAAATCTTACGGGTCAACCCGTAACAAAGAAATATACTAAGATATTAATATACACATATAAACTGCAAGTTAAATAAAAACTTATAAAAATATGCCTTGCCTTCCTCTCTTCTCCTTGGCACGGCTATGCATGGTTTTGAAATTGAGAATGATTGCAGTGTGCAGGTGAAGCGAGATACGTGTGTGATGTTCTTCCTACGTCAAGAGATGTGCATGTGGCATTTGTGCTCTCGGATATATGTCTAGGAGAGATAGAAAGCATCAACGCCAGCGAAGCTTTGGTAAGACATTAAAAGTATCTTTTATACCTCGCATTGGTATTCCCTATTTTGCTCAGCAGCCGCTGCCGACTCACTAGAGCTAGACCGGGCAGGAGATATGCGCGTCTGTCAGCGACTTAACGGATACCACTTAAGTAATTCTACGACAACTAGGGAATGTTGGGTTTTAGAAGGTATTTTGATAAGTCTCGGTGAGTCATGCATACCCGTTAGCGGGATGCGAAAGCGCATTTCTCAGCAAGAAAAAAATCCGAGAGCGAAAATTCATCTGTCGCGTACTAAAGACTTGTTTTGACCGAGCATCGAATGCGAGAGCTAGGAACATCATGAAGCTACCGGGCCCTTCAAACAATAATACATTGAGAAATTTAGATATTTTTTATTTATATTTAGATATTATTTTGAGTTCGTTCACAAAATACGTCACCGAAGTATTGATTTTTCCTACTCCCCAAGTCTCAACTCTGATCATATTCTTTCCAGAATATCAACGGAGTCCTAGCCTTTTACTCGGCAAAAGACATCCCTGGAAAGAATAACTTCACACCAGCTGAGGTGCCATGGCAGACAGTCGAAGAGGAGATCTTCGCCAGCAAAACTATATCATATTACGGCCAGCCGATCGGTGTCGTTGCTGCTGTCTCCAAGACATTAGCGCTCGATGCCGCGGGTCTTGTAGTAGTGAAATACAAAAAATCTAATGTGAAACCTGTATTGAGTATCAAAGATGCTTTGAATTCCCCGGATAAGGACAAGAGGGTAACATTATCTTTATCTGGACTGCGTTAGCAAGTTACTGTTTTTCGAGCGTGTGAATACATGACTCTGGACAACTCACACGGTCATCTGATCCCAATCTAAGCGTCAACTTATACTATGATGATCAGACAACTAATAAACATACATATATATATATATATGTATATTCATTTTTAAGTACATATTATATATAGATATATTTACATCCAGCCACATAAAACAAACATTCCTGCTCATCGCAGAAACGAACCAGGGTGGAAAACGAACCTACGACCATTGGTGTAGCAGTCAGGTTCACTAACCACTGGACCAATCGGCTCGTATGTTTGTGTTATTTTATGTCTATTTATTTGGCATGCCTTACAGGCCAAAAACCTAGACGAATTTTGACGTGAGACGTATTTTGACGTGAGACGTATTTTGACGTGAGACGTATTTTGACGTTAGACGTATTTTGAGAAATGAAGTGTTGAATTCTTCAAATTTGTGGTAATCAAATAGGTGATATAATTTAAGATCAGGCACCCATTTTAGGTCAGACAACCATTTTTGATTAGACAACCATTTTAAATCTCACAACCATATAGATCATTCAACCTTTTAGATCAGGGAAGAAACAGTCACCAACGCAACCGACCGCGGCACAGAAGTGCACCACGTGATCAAAGGCAGCTACTACGTTCCCGATCAGTACCACTATACCATGGAGACCCAGAGCTGTTCCGTGAGTCACACCAGGCGTGGGCTGTCTGTTCGATCTTCGACCCAATGGATGGATCTAGTTCATGTCGCAGTTGCTAGGATGTTGGATGTACCTCTAAACTGGTAAGACATTGTTTTTTTATTTATTGGCTATTTCCATTAAACACCATATAGCATTATTTATTGGCTTATTCATTGGCTATTTGCATTAAATCCATATATTATTATTTATTAGCCTATTCATTGGCTATTTACTTTAAAATATAATATATTTATTCGTTTATTCATTGGCTATTTCCATTAAAAATAATTTATTTATTGGCTTATTCATTGGCTATTTTTATTAAAAATAATATATTTATTCGTTTATTAATTGGCTATTTCCATTAAAAACATATAGTTAGTAGATTATTCATTGGTTATTTCCATTAAAAGTCATCATATCGAGTTCTCTTTGCCGTAGGCGACGTTTGATCACTTTTTATCCCTTCGTAATGAAATGAAAATTGTTTATTTCGTCATAGGAGCCAAACGCTCACTTAACAAAAGTCAAAATTTTATAATATAAAGTCCCTACATAAGTTAAAAAATAAGTAAAAAAATATTTAAAAGAAATCTTTGAACGAGCCTAAAGTCTCGATAGACAATACTTCCTCAACTCTACTTCAGGTAGCTGCTACAATTTTCATAAAAATGGTCATTTCATAATTCAGTATAGACATATCAGTCCCGCGCGTTGGCGGCGGGTACGGAGGGAAAGCGTCCCGCTCTGCTCTCATCGCTTGCGCCTGCGCACTCGTGGCCCATAAACTAAACCGCCCGGCGTCGCTTGTCATGCCACTTAAAGACAATATGGCCGCTATTGGGAAACGGATGGCGTGTTATAGTGAATATGAGGTAATGAGTTGCTTATAACATGTGATATATGGACAGGACAAAAAAGTGTAAATATGTATGTTGATAAAGAGTAGTCGATATGTTATTCCAGACTATAATCTATCCGTATGTCAAATTTAATTCAGATCCGTTCAGTAGTTTTTGAGTGAAGGAGGAACAAACATCCATCCAACATATTAAAAGGTAACAAAAACTAATAGTAATAGGATTCGTGTGTATGTGGGAGTGTGTTTGTATGTGAGTATGTGTTTAATAGAGATATTAGTAAGACAGATGTATGTACTCGTATACTTAAACCAACCAAGGAACTTCACACAAAAACTACTGAACAGATTTGAATGAAATTTTGTACTGGGATATTCTAGAATAACACAGATTACTTTTTATCAACATACCAAGCGGGTGAAGCCGCAGGCGGATCCTAGTTACATGATAATTATATGCAGGTAGGAGTTAATAAAGACGGGCTAATCCAATACCTGGACCTAAAATACTACTCTGACTGTGGGTGTTCGTACAACGACTCAGTTACAGAAATCGCTGGTATGATGATGAATTTATATGAAAGCAGCAAGTGGACGATCAAAGGCTACAGTGTTTTGACAGACAAAGCCAGCAATACATGGTGTAGGGCACCTGGTAAGACATTTATCATTTCAAGCAAGGGTCGGCAACCCGCGGCCTAGCCATTCGGTGCGGTTCATTCCGCATTTACCTACACGATGCAACGACTGACCACGACACGTGAAATGTGGCTGGCACTAATATTTTGTTAGAACATTCGCGGCCTTCATATAACAAATGGTTGCCGACCCGTGACTTAAAGATGTATCCTAATTTTAAACTCGATTAATCGTAAACTGTGCACATTACTTTCTTACGGGTACTCACGATATATATTTACCACTAGACTAAACTAGACTAGAACTGGAGGCAAAGCAGACAGAAACAGGACAGGACAAATTACTTTTTATCACGAACAAGGCTCGAAAATGTTGAAATTGGGGATAAAAGATTGTATCATAAAATCATAAAACTTTAATTTATGCACTTGAAAAAAAAAAACATTTTCTAGCGTTATATTTAGGGTATAAAATAAGAAGCTCTAGCGTTTTTTAAATTTAGGGCATTAAATAGGGAATGAAAAGTATTCCATGTAGTCCTAAAAAGTAGTATGTACTTATAATACACTGGAAATTGCCGTCGCTTCGATACGAAAGAAGAGTTGCCATATTGATTTTAACCTGTTATCCTGCGGGAACAAAGACATTTCCTGGAATTAAACCAATCCTATAACCATTCTCTGGTAAACTTCGATTATGCCAAACTTCATCTATATATATATATATATATATCTGGTATATCTGGTAAACTTCGATTATGCCAATCTTCATCTATATCTGTCCAGTGATTTTTGCGTGAAGCTCGAACAGATAGACAGACAATAAATAAAATAAAACAATTTTGGTGTCTATATCGATAACAAAGCCGCCCTTCATAAAAAAAATAAAAAAAATTTTAGTGAACAGAATTGAACCCGTTATATTATTAGTATAATATGTACATATAATATATACATATAGATATAAGTAAAACTCGGGCTACCAGATATATTTTTTTACGTCCAAAAAATCATAGAAATTAGAATGTTGTAGGTACACAAAAAACTGTTTGAAATTAGGCAAAAATAAACAAAAAATGCATTTTACTTTCAGGAACAACAGAAGCGATTGCCACGATAGAACACATTATGGAGCGAATAGCCCACGCCACAGCCAAAGACACCATAGCCGTACGTCTAATAAACATCGCGCCAAAACACGCCAAACTCAAAGACATGATCGACACATTCAAAATCGACACTAATTACAACGACCGTAGAGTTCAAATTGTCAAATACAATACCGAAAACGCTTGGAAGAAGAGGGGGTTAAAACTGTCCTTGATGTACTACCCCATTACGTATATAGGGAACTACGCAGTGACGATATCTGTGTACCACGCTGATGGGACAATTTTAATGTCCCACGGAGGGATTGAAATGGGACAAGGCATCAATACTAAAGTGGCTCAAGTCTGTGCATACTCTCTTGGTGTCCCTTTGTCAATGGTAACTGTTAAAGGATCACATAGTTTCATTTCTCCCAATGCTATGGCGAGTAATGGAAGTATTACAAGCGAGTGTGTAGCGTACGCTACAGTGAAAGCTTGTAGGGACCTGCTAGAGAGATTGGAGCCGGTGAAGAGTAAGATGAATGAGCCAACTTGGCAGGAGGTTGTGAAGGCTGCCTTTGATGCGGGTAGGTATTGCATTATTGTTTTAAAATATTAACTCAGTTATTAAGCCGCAAAGGTATGGAATAATTTGCCTGCGTCGGGATTCCCACTTTCATATAGTGTACAAGTTTACAGAAGAGAAAATTAGCTCTGTTAGTGCGTCCAACATATTAGACAGACTTAGCGTCAAGTGGAGCTGAAGCATATTTTAAAGAAATAATAATTCGATTTCCAACCATCTATCCAAGATTTGAAACGTCGTTCACAGAATATTCTAGTTCGAAAAGTGTGCTCAGGACTTTCTTTCGCAGTTTCTTCTCCCTAATAAAATACCAAAACGATGGTAGACCAAAATACTTTAATGTGATTACAAATACCCATATCGCCGTTTCTTCTACTCGATAATACATCGTAATGACTGTATACCAAAAATACTTTAATGTGAATACAGGAATATACAATACCAACTCGAATAAATGAATTTGAATTGGTACAAACTCAAGCTTAAAGTTTCAAAGTGGAAACTCACTTCTCTTTTTACAAGCTTTCATTTAACTTTAGTATATTGGTTGGTTCGGGTCAAACCTTGCAAGCGTAATTAGACTCACTTTCTCTTACACTATGATGCTAAAAAGGCATCTGAAAAGGATGAAGAAAGATAAGCCTTCTGCCCTGATGACAATGCACTTTTATAATAAGCATGACCTGATACTATGATCAGAATTGGCTCCAGACAAGTAAACTCCTCAACGGTTAACCATACAGTTATGAAATTTTATGTGTTTCTTCATACTAAGCTCTGGAAATAACGCTTGTGTTTTTAAATATTTTGGTAAAGCTTATTTTTCTCTTACCTTTCAGGCATAAATCTCAATGTTTCATCAATGATGTCCCAGCTGGACTCCTTGGTGGGGTACAATGTGTACGGCGCATGTGTTGCTGAAGTGGAATTGGACGTTCTAACTGGAAACCACCAGGTCCTCCGGGTAGACATTCTAGAAGATACTGGACAGAGCATGAGTCCTGACTTAGATGTAGGGCAGGTAGGCTATAAATAATACATAAAAATATTAATTTATGATAAAAAATACTAAAGACTAAAGCTTTTTCTCATGGCTTCGTCCGTTGTACATCCCTTCTTACACTATGGGGTGTTCTGACCCAATGAGTGCATGAACACAATTACTTATGCCATGTTTTAGGTAAACAAAGTACTTTCAACGCCCTATTTCGACCCCTTTAAGCCTTTTTTCGAGAATAAGAGTAGCCTAAATTATTCCTCAAACTTTATTCTACCTCTATACCAAGTTCATCAAAATCAGTTCAGTTCTTTAGGCGTGAAGGTTACAGACAGTCGTAACGCAAGTGGGTTGCCTAGTCAAAATTATGGTCTTATACGATCAAAAGATTAAGGTGGAGTCGGAAAATGTGGGTTAAAGCAGACCTTTGATATCTGTGTTACCTGATGACAAGTGATCACCGCCGCCCATAGACATTGACACCAGTTTAAGACACCTGGTCAGTACATTGCGCGCTAAGATCGATTTGACAGGTTGGTCTAGTAGTTAGTGAATCTGATCACTACACCGGAGCTCGTGAGTTCGATTCCCACCCAGGTCAAACTTTTCTGTGATGAGCAGGAATGTTTGTTCTGTGTCTGGGTGTGTAATAGAAAT